>JAODUK010051092.1:0-19062 GCA_027564635.1 Typhlichthys eigenmanni
AATTACGAAGGGTTTGGTGAATGCACTGATGAAGCTTGCAGGGTTCAGTACCTCCAATAAGGTTAAGAACCACTGCTATAAGCATTGCACCTCTGCCCACAATCTTCAAAATAATGCGCTGCTGGTGTTCTGTCTATATGCACTGCTTTGTCAAAATATACAGATTGCATCCATGGTCTATTGTAGGATAAAGTTGACATTATAAGAATTTGTGGCTTTTAAAATCTTTAAAAACTTAACATTTGTATAGGATAGTCTAAAGAATCTTGCACGCCATTTTATTCAATGCACTTACACAATTTAAAAATGAGACTATAATGCAATACAATCATAGCATTTTTAGTTTGATTTCAAATAGGCTTATACCATCGCCCTGCGCGGTGAACCTCTCACAGTCTGTGTGTCAAATTTGATTGGGTCTGTCAAATGTGCTAGTGTTCTGCATAGTTGTATTATATACTATAGGCATTACAACTCTGCAGAACACCATGCAGCTTCTATGGCCAAACATCTCCAGTGACACTGACCGGATTAATGCACACTGTTGAACAGACAGTGTGCCTTGCTTTGCAGTATTATGCCAGCGGAGCCTTTACGTAGGCCATTCCATACCCCTGTAAGATCGACAGCCCTATTGGGAAGTGGCACTGTCGATTCTTATTGGCTGTTAGCATTGTCACTCATTAGTCTGCATTCGTAATTCTGGTGCAACTCTAGTGCTGTGCTTTATTTATTAATTGACTATGTTCTATTTATTTTAAGCAGTAACCGTAGCCTACTTATTTAACAGATTTACACGGCGTGTTTGGATGGATGGAGCATTGAACCATCACACAAAAGGTTGGCCTGTGTTGCTGACCTTTTTTTGCACCCTTTTAAGTGAACACGCACTAACTTAAATTAAGTTAGCACAGGCCCGACTAACCTAACATCTTCATGTAGTTACCGTTGAACACCAATTTACCAATTTAGGCATTTAGAGTTTGTCGACCCTGACTTTCCTTGATAACCCCAAGTTAAAGGTAACGTGAGCTATTGCAAGCTAAATGCTAAACTAATAGACTTTTTGTCAACAAATATCTCCACGCATTTCGCTAGCTTATCGTTCTCTGTGCGTGTTGAAAAAATAATGATACCTCTTCACAGCCCTGGCTCCATAAATAGTAACAATAAACAAAGTGGCGAACACGGCTCGTATCAACAAAGCTGTAGCACTACGCTTTGCTTCACAATGCATTTCGCCGTGAGAACCGCTGAGCGATACTGTCAAGAATGACCGACCCTGCCTTTAAATCTGAGTATGTTGAACTCCCTCTCTGGTCATGGGAACCAATTGTCCTCCATGTTTTAGATGTCTCCCTGCTCCAACACACCTGATTGAAATGAATGGGTCATTACCAATCTCTGCTGTGATAATGAGCCATTCATGTGAATCAGGTTTGTTGGAGTCATTCAGGTTTGTTGGAGTCATGCAGGACAGTGTTGAATGTCACTGCACCACAGTACTTGACTGTGCTTACAGCGCTCCCAGGACACATTTCCTACCATTCTGAAAGATCTATAGTGGGGAAAGGAGTACAGGAGATGTGAGTTTATGGGGGCCAGTTCCATCTCCAAGTCAAAGCAACATGTCACACTGGTGAGATATGCTGTATGTATCTCAACACACTCAGAATGTAACTATCTGTACAGTATGGACACACACGCAAACATCAGTGACCAGACAGCACGGGCATATATTAGGCTTCCCTAATCAATCTGGGAAGCGTCTCCCACAACGGCGGCACAGCCGTGAGGCCTCATAATTAAGCGGCTGATTAGAATTTGCTCAGCACAGGATCATGTGTAATGAAAGAACAACCGAGGTCCCACGTGACAGGCCCATATCTATCCATCTCTTAACCAAACACCTAGTTCCTCCGCTGCCCCACTGGCCCGTAGGCACATCCATTTTTCAAACCAACAACCAGGACTGTGGAACAGCGCTTAAGTAAAGCGCCCCGTGGTTAAAGTGAATTTTCCTCCCCTGTGCTGGCAGAACCCAGGGGTGGACTTCGGGGATGTCTCGGAGCGCGTGGCACTGAGGAAAAGACTGCAGTGTCGGAGCTTTCGCTGGTACTTGGAGCACGTTTACCCAGAGATGCGCATCTACAACAACACCATCACATACGGAGAGGTGAGCGATATAATTGGATAAGAAGATTGTAACTTATAGTCTCAGCTACGCATATTTTGTTATTGCACTATTGATAATTCTGTCACATATTTATGGTTCAGGGAAAAAAGGGTACTTGGGCAGCCTGCAGCCAATTAGATCCCACAGACGATGAAAGGAGAATATTTCCTGGCAAGATCTTTTGAAGCCATGAACCACACAATTTGCCATTGAAGTATTTGCCAATCGTCTGTAATATAGATTTTAGGGGTTACATACAGTACTGTTTATGGATGGCAGGGACTGGTAATAGCACAAACAAGTCCATGTGCTTAAGCATTCATAACGGCACGATTACGCTCCTCTTTACTTCAAAGAGGACCGTAGAAATGGATCCACTTGAGCCAACCTTAGGTAAAGGTATCTCGTCGCCATGGCAACACGGCACCGCCACGGCAGATTAGATGTCATTTCCTCATAATGAGTTTTAATTAAACACTTATTAGTTTGCCACGCCGGCGTGATTGTTTTGGGCTCGGCTGCACACTCGGCACAGCGGGAGAGGGAAAAGATTGTGACAGGTTGAGGGATTGGATGCGTGCGACAGCCAAACACCATTTGGAAGTGCGTTGAAATGCAGCATTTTCCTCCATATCGATTCCGACTATAGAAAAGAGAGGGGAAATCAATACGCTCTCCAAATGCTTTGTCGGAATATATCAAAATGAACCTCCAGATTCACCAGTGCTGGGTGACTTCAACCCCACCCACACCATTGTCTTTTTTTGGACCAAGCCGCCCTCGCTAATGGATTCCTCAGCATGGCACCCACTTTGGTGGCACTATTTCAAGTCTCATGACAAGCCGCATAGCAGCTAGCTTTGTGTTCACCTCATCTGTCATGGGCATCA
Source organism: Typhlichthys eigenmanni (assembly GCA_027564635.1). NCBI lineage: Eukaryota > Metazoa > Chordata > Actinopteri > Percopsiformes > Amblyopsidae > Typhlichthys > Typhlichthys eigenmanni. Next base: position 3,067 of record JAODUK010051092.1, read on the forward strand.
CAGCTGGGCTCGAGCACGCTGTCCAGCTCGCCCAAGTGGAACCTTCCACAACGGCACATGATAGATATGTCACAACCAGGAAATGTAGTCGTATGCATTCAAATCACACACACACACACGCATGCACACGCATGCATGCACACGCACACACACACGCACACGCACACACACACACACGCACACACACACACACACACACACCAGTCACCACGCGCCAACTGTCTGGGCCTGAAAGAGAGCGAGGAGGAAATGATATCCTATGGGTTCAGTGTGTGGTTATTAGTCTGTGATGGCTCAGATAGGAGACACTGCTGGGGAAAGGAGACACATGGAATCTCACAGGGAAGCGGTGGTGTAACTAGTGAGGAGGAATGAATAGGGCGGGGGGGCTGCAAGGGAATAGATCCATTCTAAATAAACAAAGGCAATTGATCTGCTTTCAGATTCAATTTCCTTCTAAAAGTAACCAAAGTCTTAGTACAGGAAGTTTTCTCTGTGTAGCAGTAACAGGACTGCCTTATTTTCACTAGCTTGATGCAGGAAAGAAAAACACTGACATTAATCTAGCCTTTTTTATGTTTGGTGTACGCCAACGTTTCCTCAGAAATATCAATGAGCAGTACTGACAAGGCCTTTCTCTGAAAAAAAATAATAAGATGAAGTAATTTTCCAGTTTCCTATGCACCACCTACTGTAGTCCTCATGGATTACACAAAGTATCAGCATTTTATTGAATATTTCCGTCTCTTCAGTTATATTTGTAAAGGTGGAGAGTTACACATTGGAGAGTTACACATTTTTGTAGATAATAGTAATACGTAGATAGATCTGGTCATTTCATTGGTAATTGGACTCTTTTTAATGCAGAGCAGATACTTGGGTAAAATATGAATCCTCTAAATACTGTAAGTTGCTAACAGCAGATAAACCTCAATCAGCCTGGTTTGCTCCCCCAGGTGAGGAACAGCAAAGCCAGTGGATACTGCCTGGACCAGGGCTCTGAGGATGACGACAAGGCCATTCTGTACCCTTGCCACGGCATGTCCTCCCAGGTGACATCTTCATCACTATCATCTTCACATAATTTCATGGGAACAGCCACCTTTCATTACACACGTGGTCACATCCGTTAAAGTGTATCCCCACCCCAGCTCTGAGCCTGAATCAACCAAATGCACAACTTGCTAAAATGCTAAACCGTAGTCAAGGAGCTGAGTGAGGGGAGGGGAGGGGGTCCATTAACATTTGAATTTTACGCCATTTTCATACCATAAATTGTTGATGTATTTCCTACTCCTAAAAATGATCACATATTATACTGTATACAATCACATACAGTACAGGTGCATCTCAATTAATTTGAATATTGTGGAAGTTAAGTACAGTAGTTTCAAAAATGTCATTGACAAAGTGAAACTCATATCATGGATTAATTAAAAGACACAAAGTAAAATAGTGTCAAGCCTGTATTCATATTAATTTAGATGATTACAGATTTCTCATGAAAACCTTACAATCATTATCTCAGAAAATGTTAATTTTGTGAAATAGTGCAATATTGTAGACTCATGGTGTCACACTGTAATCAGCTAATTAATTCAAAACACCTGCAAAGGTTTCCTACGCCTCAAAGGCAGGGTCAGTCGTTCTTGCTAACTTCGAGCCCAAATCAAAACAGTATCCATCTGTGATGGTGCCGCCTCACACATAGAAATGCATTGTGAAACATAGCGTAGTGCTACGGCTTTGTTGATATGAGCGGTGTTTGCCACTTTGTTTATGTTACTATTTACAGAGGCAGGGCTGTGTAGAACAGTGCTGACTTGTCCTTTCAGAAACGGGAAGCACAGCTACAACATGGCTGAAATTGTTGCTTTTGAATTAAATCACTGGTGGGCATTCATTTTACAAAGCGCCTATCGTAAAGTAGCCTATTTGGCCAAGTACACTGACTTCTCTGATTAATCTGTTAAGCAACACTAGCTGTGTTTACATGGAACCTATTATTACTATTATCACTATTATTATTATTATTATTATTATTATTATTGCATTTGTCATGATATATACTTTAGTAAACATCAAGATATAATTTTTTCATTCAATTGTAAGGGAAGCTGGGCTGTAGTCTTAAAACAATCGCCTCTGGTGTAGAAGTATTGGATTATTTTGTTAGCACGCACAGAGAACTATAAACTAGTGAAATGCGAGGAGATATTTATTGAATTTGACAAGAAGTGTATTATCTTACATTTAGCGTGCAACAGCTGACTTCACCTTTAAATGGACTCTCAGTTCAGTTAAGTAGTCTTCACAATCATGGGGAAGACTGCTGACTTGACAGTCATCGACACCCTCCACAAGGTTCAATGACCATGGGATTACTGTGCTTGATTGGCCAGCAAAGTCTCCTGACCTGAACCCCATAGAAAATGTAGAGGAAGTGTCAAGAGGAAGATGAGAGACAAGACCCAACAATGCAGATGAGTTGAAGGCTGCTATCAAAGCAACCTGGGCTTCCATAACACCTCAGCAGTGCCACAGGCTGATCGACTCCATGCCACACTGCATAGATGCAGTAATGTAGTAATGATATCAATGCAGTAATCAGCCTTCTTGTACGCTCTACCCAGGCGCCATCCTTGCCTAAATCAAACATATTTCCATAGGTGAAAACGAGACTGATAATGTCAGTCCATTTGGACTAAATTGTTTATCAGCTGTCAAAAGCGTGTCAAAAGTGTGTCAAAAGGCCGTACAACACTTTTGGAGACAGAAGGGTCGATTTTGTCTTGATTGGACACTGCCAAAAAATGTGTAATGCCATGGAGGAATATTTAGGCAGCCATGCACGCTAGATACTGTATGGTGTGTGCATGGCCAGCTTAAATTGCAGGCGAGAGTACAGTATGCACAGTGCAAGAGGAAAAAGCCTATTTATGCGACGGTTATAAATAGCATGCCAATATCAAAGGCATGTTGATGGTGGTCTAAATTGGTGTCTAATTAATCACAAAGCCTAAGTTTTAATAATTAAAAATGTATTAGATTTTCTTTTTAATTGCTTGGCTAATACCTATATATTGTCTAGTATAATAATGGTTTATATAACCAGAAAATATATGAACGTATCGTTTGTTTATATATGTTTTATATGTTTGTTTGTTTTTCTAAGGGATGTTCATGGTAGTAATAGCTTTAAAATGTTATGTTATATAATTATTTTTAAAATATTGAAATAATCATGTCCTTCTGGGGGTCCCACCCCCCACTTTAAGAAGCAATGATCTAAAGTCTACAGTGAACTGCTGTGGTAATCAATTTGTCAGTGCACCTGCATCTATTTTGTTGTTTTCGTTTACCCTCATGTAAATCCCATTAGGCTTTCCTTTTACATTCACCAGGATAAAAAGCATTAAACATATTTGCATGCTGTGGCGAGAAGAAATGGTGGCCTGTTTGTCACCACCCATTTTAATTTCAGTGAAACAAAAAACAGCAAATGTCAAAAACACAAATCATGCAAATATTATTCATGGTTGCTTTTCCTAACAGCTAACCTCCAGCCCTGCTAGACATTGACTGACATGTTTAGTATCCACCGTATGTGGAATACAAATACAGGCCTGCAGCTCACATTCAGCTCAGTGGGGTCCGCTAATGTAAAGCTACAAGGACTCTTTTAATCCCAGGGCCCTGGGGAAATAAGCCCATGGAGATGAATATGAGGCATTTGTGTCATTAGATTATAGTGATGGCCAGCATTATTGTACACAAACTCAATTCGGGTCCCTTTTACCATTAGCCCTTTTACTTATGACAAAAAAACAAAACCATAATGGCTCATAATACATCTTTATTGGGCTTCTGAGAAATTTGTTATTTTCTGTTCCGGTACTTCAGCGGGAATATAAATCAAGGAAGAACACGGTTTTTGTCTGGTCCAGTGGGATAATATACAGGTCACAAATGTATGACACACAAAAACAAACACATCCTCTCTAATGTAACAAGCCAATTTAATAAATAATAATCACCAATAAGAAGAGGTCATCCCCACTGATTAACAAAACACACTATGCTTTACAGCAGCAATGTAATTCCTACTGTACACTGAGGTTAGTGGGTATAAGGGGATATACAACGCCCTCGTATGCATACGAGGGAGTCTTGGTAATGAACTAAACTGCTACTTGAATGTGCGCTTCCTCCACCAGATTAGCATGGGGCTAAACCATGCTTCTGACATAGCAACAAAAATAAGGTTTTCATTTCTCTTATATTTCTTTCATCTGATTCTTTTTAACAATTTTAATGTATGTCATTCAGTATCATGTTATGTATCTTTATTGTATTCTTTTATGCACCAGTTTGATTTTTTTTTTAATTTCTTTTTAAAATCTGATTCCTTTAATCATTTTCATTAATCTTGTTTCTCTGTATTTCTGTATTTTTTTTATGGGAAGCACAACTGTACATGTATTCCCTCTCTGTAAAGCACTTTGAACTGCAATTCTGTATGAAAAGTGCTATAGATTATTATTATTATTATTATTATTAATGTTAGGAGTGTGTTTTGTAGATGGCACTGCTGAATGCCCCCAGTGCAAATTAATCTGGGTGGCCTCTTAACTCCTCTGAGAGAGGGGTACAGAATAATACAGTATAGTGGCCGGAAGCTTACACGCAGGTCTGTGAAAGTGTAGTCTTGCAAAGCCAGCCTTTACATGTTGCGTCTGGGACACAGCTCTGGCTAACTGCGTCAGTACCCGCCTACTTGACAAGCAAGGTATTTTGATTGACATACAAGTTAGATGTTTAATTTGCAATGAGGAAAATGAAATAACAGGACTCTGGCTGTTTATCATGTCTTGTAAATCTGTAAAATTGTTAGGCTATGTTTACTGATTAAAATAAATACATTTTAAATAAATAAATAAAGCACTGTGCTGTCGTTGCACCGGATAATTACGTAGACATACTTGTGAGTGACAATGCTAACAGCCAATGGAAATCGACAGTATTATTTCACAAATATCCGAGAGTCCTGTGTCGAGCTTACGAGGGGTGTACAGTATCAGAAGTTCAGTACAGAGTTGCTTATGTGATGTATTGCTAATGGACAGAAGAGACAGAGACTAGTGGAAGTGTCCCCACTGTGCTCTCAAAGGAATTCTGGGCAATGTAGTCTTGAATCTAATTTAATCTCTCGTTGCTGCAGCAATTGTTTGTAACCAGATTCTAATCAAAAAATTAAGTATAGACTTCTACCGATCTCCGATGTTGAGACTTCATAGATGTTATTAAATACAAACGGTACGTTATGAAAAATACAAGAATGTGGTTATATTTGTTTGTTGTTGATTTCAGATTCCTAATTCATTGCAACAAAATAATGGGGTCCATTATGATACACAGATCTAGTGCATTTTGATGAGTGACAAAGGGGATTATGCATGATTATGTCCCATGGATATTTTTTATCTATGGAATCTCCAGCACACTTGGAAGATGGGAAAATATGTGTCTAAATTGGACTAGATTGCCTGTTCTGTAATCAGAGCACACATGCTCCAAGCAAGGCCCAGGAAAGGGGATGGAAAATGTAGTGACTGTGTCATATTTTTACAGCATGCCAGTGCTGGTGCACTGTTAATGGGCTAATTAGGAAATGTGTGGTTATCTTGACACCTGAAAAAGGGTCTGCACGTTTTAGGGTGCCAGGAAGGAGTCTCTGTTGGAGAGAAGGTTAATTGGCCCATGGCACAATCAATTCCTTCCATTAATTATTTGTTTTGGCCCTATTTTAAACATATAAAAAACTCCCTGCCTGAGCCTTAAACAGGTGTTAGTAGGGATTATATAGGGTTTCCCATGGGCAGAGTTTAAACTTTGTGTAAATCTCCTAACAGTGTAATATCTCTCATAAGGCCCATGGCAGCATAACACTTTAATGTTTTGCTGTCCCTTTGCAAATCAAGTTGTTGAGTTCCTTTGCAGACAAGACTGGATTTCCTTGATGAAAGTTGAACAACTATAGTCACAGACTTTTTCTGACCGAAAATAAGTATTGTGTATGTGTGTGTAGTGTGTGTGTGTGTTTGCTTAATACAAGGAAGGGAAAAAAAACAACATAAAAATGCAATGTAATTTGTAAGCTTTGCTGCGACAGGCAGATTTGTTTGATATTGTTTCATCAACCACGTAATCACTGTGTTTAATTATAGCTCTGATTACAGTATATTGCCTGCCAGTTTTTTATGGTGCTGACATTTCCTGTTAGCTCAAAGAGTTCCCTTTCCATGGTTCACATAAATCAAAACTTCCAGTCAAAATGAAACTCCCTCAAGGCCATAGAACACGGTGCATCTTTGTTCCTTTTGAGTGTTTTCTTCAGGCAGAACATTGATTAAAAACCACCTGTGTTCTTCCTGCTGGAAAGCAGGGCATGGCAACACCCACACAGGTCAGCCAGTTGTCAGTATTTTACCATCCACGCTCAACAAGCAAGCACAATATTATCTGAAATACAGAAAGTGATATAATAATTTTGAAGGGTTTTTTTAGCATTGAAATTTACATTTTACAGTGTAAGACAAAAGGGGCTGCATGTACTAACCTGGCATTATTCTGTACGAACAGTACAAACATGGCTAATACGCTATCCTGGCTGCAAGGTACACAGTACAAGTTGCATCTTTCTATTAATGCATAGCATTCATGGGAGGGTCAAGGGAAGATTGGGAGTGTCGCGCAAACAAATGGGAGGAGATCATAAGGAGAGAGTGATTAACTCTTTCATCAAATTATATGAAAGCTGCAATGGAAAGCTGAAGTTGGTTTTGCGTAGAAAATGATCTGCCTTTGAAAAGCAAGAATCACGCTAACGATTGAATATAAAAGTATAGAATTAGGCACTTGTTCCCCAAGGGAGTAGTAGAGTCTCTTACATTCACAATATGAAGTTTATATTTGAGCTACTGTACACTAAACTGACCGCATTATAGGCTACATTACATCCTATGGTAATTTTAGGATATGTATTTTATAGGTTGTGGGACTATATAGTCGCTCAGATTAACTAGCCTAATAAATAAAATGAATGGCTATTTACAAATTACCAATAGCCTAACTTTATGTGTTAAATATTTTACTGTCATTTATCTGCTAAATTAAAACTAAAGAGAGAAGCATTTATTTGAGATAGATTAGTTTAATTTACGGGTGTATTGTTTATTTTGACACTCCGGTACAGTATGTGGCAGTGTATGCACCTTTAAGTTGGTCCATAGAAGAGAAGTCTGCAGCTGCCTGTCTGTCTGTGTAGCCAGCGGAAAGTGTTGAACAGATCTCAAAAAGACAAGATGGGCACAATGGTTAAAACACGGAATAGTTTAATCATTTAGATGTGGTAATATTAAAATGTCAGATTATTTACCTGCGCCTGCCCGTTTTCCCGATCACAGTACCCATGATGTTCAAAGTGTGCGTGTAAGCGTAGCATATTTTTTTAAATGTCAGTCATTCTCCATGACAGAAGTTAGCTTTAATGATGGATTAACGTTGGTAACAGCCAGGGCCGGCCCCAGCTATTTTGGGGCACTAGGCGAGAAAAACATACAAAGTAGTTTACAAAAAGGTACATTTGATTCAGGTCTACATTTTACATTAAAATATGAAAATGATTGTGATGTACATATTAATGTCAAGGCAATACATAATTATAGTCTATTGTTTAAAATAAACTGGGATTGGCAGTCGAAGCCATTTAGATCTAATTATTGAATGCTCGACTATTCGGGATCACCCATAGCTTCTACCATCTCTCTTTTATAAATATTTCATCTTTATATATTACATTGTTATATACATTATTTATTTTAAATCTCTTAGATCATTTATTTTTGTACTTTGCCAATGTTTAGGCTTTTTGCAATTATTTTGAGGATTGTACAGTATGATGTTATCAGATATTGTTGTGGACAATAAATACAATAATGAGGCTTGTTGCCTTTGCCTAGTAATGTTGAATTGAACTCTTACTGATTAAGCAATTCTGGCATTGTTGTTATGAAGCTCCCTAGTAGCTAGTAAGATTAGTAGCTAGTAAGATTAATTTAAATTTTAACCAAACATCATTATTTTGGGGTAGAATTACGCCCCTGTTATCTTTAGATTTGATGATGTAGACTAGTATTTATAAATACTGTAGGTCTACTTGATCAATAAACCTTTGTTTTCTTGTTCTGAGAGTCAGGTGTTCCAATCATGGACTTATTATTAGATAGACACAGGGAAGAAAATGGCAGCTCGATCTTATAAAGTATTTGCTCATTGTCGCAGTGAGGCACGACATTCTAATAAAAGATATCACCATATTGTTAAAGTGGCTCTTTTGACACATGCGCAGTACAAACAGCAGATTACGTTGCAACACGCTACAGTGGAGTTGCTGACTTCAAGCCTCGTGAATGTGCGCCGCAGTACAAAATAAATACAACAGACATTTTAGATTTGGTTTTGGACTGTACTTTTTTAATTGTTGGCATGTTTTGCTTAATATAAACATTTACACTAAAAGTAGGATCGATGTTGTGCTCTGTTAATACGCCGGCTGTTGCTCGAGAAATGCATGAGCAACAGCAGGCACTAGCATAGGACTATGTTGCATAATTATTACATCGTGACAAATAATCGACCAAACTGGCTTTATTGGCATTGTTACCATATGATACCATATGAGCCAAGTGCGGCACCTGAAAAAAAGGTTGCGGAGCAGTTGAACCAATAATGAATTCATGAATGAGGTGTTTATTGCAGTTGGTCCTATAGGCTGCAGTACCACCCGTAGACACAAGTCACGGCTCCTTCAAGCCTAGAGTCAGACCCTGCCGCCCTCGTTCCAATGCTTTTGGGACGTGTCTACTCCAAGTTTAGAGGGCAGTGCCAAGCGCTGATTATGCGATCAGCCGCAGGCTTACTAGCCTCGCGAGACCATCCTGATCTCACAAGCTTCAGTTTGACTTCGCTATGAAAATCAGTCTGGAGAGCTTGAGATCCTTCGTGCTTCAGTCCGGTCAACCTGGTGTGCAGCTAACCAGCGTCGTACTGATACTGTAGCTACTGTACAAGCGTGGTCTCTTAAAGAGGTTAACATAGGAGCTGCAATTGTGTTTTATTAGAGTACAATTAGAATAAAGAAATTTGTAGAGCAAAGAATGGCCCTAAAGTCTTTTCTCAATTCTGACTGGCAACAGGTAACACCCAGTCACCCACCAATGATTTTTTGAAAGCGGCTCCCCAGATGATTCTGTGTAAACTAACCATTTGGTGAAGTGTCAGGTTACAAGTTTAATACATCCAACATAAAGCGTGATGGCACAGCGTTATCTGCGGTCTGCGCTTAATTTTAAGATGTGCTCTCTAACGTACGTACATGAGGCCCAAGGAATGTAGTTTGCATTTCCATTTAGAGGATTTGCTCATTCGGTTTGTACAAATAATTGAAAATAACCCCTGGATTGAGTTTAAGCAGAAGCAATAGCGAGCCTGACCTTCTAGTAAATAACTATTGACTGCTGTTTATTTAGCAGTAGAACATGCATTGTTTACATAAGACGGCCTATCAGCATCAGGGGTTCAGAGGGATTATTTTACAGTACATTGATCCACACAAGCCATTGCGTTCTATAAGTGCCTACCCGGGGCTTTAATGGATAAGTTAGTGGTGGCATGTGAGTGTGTCATTGTTTGTTGCGTGAATCTGGACATTGATGAGTGTACCCTCAAAGCCGAGCCACACGAAGACTGCCCTATCTGTGACATCTCATTTTTCAGAGGATCAAGCCCATGAATAATATATGTTATCTCTCTTGTAGCCTTACGTAATAGATATGCATCAGAACAAAGCCTCTCATGTGCAGGATTAACCGGTGAGGGATCAGGTTTTGTCTGGAAAAGAAATCTGCAACTATAATAACCTATAAACTACAATGTTCTAAAAGAAGTGATCTAACACTAGAAGCTAAATTAGGTACCATCCCACTGTGCATTCCGCTCTCATTAAATTGCAGTGAGATCATGTGATTCCAGCTGTTGCTTTCCCATCTGCCAAGTTGAAGCACACTCTAAAAAGTACAGTAATAGATTTTTGAAGCTGCACTCCAGCATGTCTGACATGTTTGTTATCTTTCCATTGCAGCTGGCTCGATATTCCACTGAGGGGCTTCTCCAGCTAGGACCCCTGGGATCAACCACCTTTCTGCCCGACACAAAGTGTCTCCTTGATGATGGCAGAGGGCGTGCTCCAAGTCTCAAAAAATGTGATGCAGTTTCACGGGTTTCCCAGAGACTTTGGGACTTTACACAGGTATAAAATAATGTACTTTATATGAATTTACAGTTTTTCACTCACTGCAACAATGTTTGGCACAATACAGTATCTGTCTACATAATCCAAATGTGGACAAAGGCAATGACAACAGGCACTGGAACACATTCGTGTAACTTGTATTTCAACAGTTTGTTTTATTCTTTCTTTTGTTCAGAACGGCCCAATAATCAGCAGAGATACTGGCCGGTGCCTGGAGGTAGAAATGTCCAAAGACGCCACCTTTGGGCTGCGATTGGTGGTCCAGAGGTGCTCTGGTCAGAAGTGGATGATCCGAAACTGGATTAAGCATCCCAGGCACTGAAGCCAGCCAATAAGATCTCAATAAGTTAAGGCAATGTTTGATTCACAGTGGGACAGTATAACTGTGGACAGTTTCCATAGCAGACAGACTGCTGGAGCTCAGAATGCGTTATGCTTCAAACCGCTGGCCGCTGTGTGCACTGAGCTTGCTAAAATTGCTATAAATTGCCAAATAAACATTTTAATTATTTCAGGCTGTGATTTGGAAAATTGCTTCAGACATTTTGTTTTTGCTCCCCTGGTAAGAGATTTAATAGGCTTCAAAGAGGCTCCGCATCATATGAAAAGGAAGAATTTCACCTGCAGTCACACACAAAACACTTTGTTAGTTGGTTTCCTGGACTGTATTGCTCACTGCAGACAAGAGCAATCATGTGCTTTTTTACCATGTTTCTGCTCCATCTGACGGGGAGTCCCAAAAGCATGTACAAAATGATTTAAAAGTGATTAATATAATAAAACAATGTATAAAAATGTTTAATGATAGTAATATATTGTAAAAAAAAAACAAAACAAAAAAAAACACTAAAATGGGTAATTATTAGGATAATAAAATAATTTTTTGATGATCTTTTTGTGTTTCTTCATGTAACAGAACCTTGTTGGTGTTAGGTTTTGGCCCCATTACAGTATGTTATATCTGAGCTGATCCTTGTCCACATTTTTGTAACGTTATGTTAACGTAAAATGTATGTCATGTCATATACAGTATACTGCAAGTAAACATTTTGGGACTTTTGTAAAGCCCATTTCTAACAACAGAAGCCTCCATCTTTCTTTGTATGTGTAGTTGATTCCACCTACACACAGCAACAATCTACAGGAAGCAATAAAACCTTTTCACTGTTACGTTCCAGAAGGAATGCCTTTCAACTGTCCCTCTGCCTTCTCATGTTTTAAGATTACATGTTGTTTTGATAAAACACAGGAAATCTTGTTATGGAACAGCTGCAGTGCATTATTGCTGATTTACATGCTGCACTGTACTGTAGGTGTACCACCAGTAGAATGTATACAGACAGCGCTCCGATGTAAAGCTGTTTATGCCCAAAACATGGAGCAGGTTTATTGTATTCTCATGAGGTGCCCTTGTGCGTATCCATCTCATTCCCCTCTATCCTCTGGCTCAGATATACTGAGCATTTTAAGAAAGGAATGGGAAGTGAAAGCTCCCTTAACTGGGGTGAGCCATCATATGCACCTGTGTGCACCAGCGGCCCACTTTAATTTGGTTTCCAACCGGTTTACCCTGAGAGATTGCCCGTGCTCAGCACCTCGTCATGGTTCTTTGCCTCTACTCAGCCTCTACTCATTTCATATAAGCAATGCATCATTCTGTGTCCTCCAAACGAAGCTTGCTTCAGGACTCCCAGGGTAATATCTTCCTTTGCTCTCACACAAACACACTGCCAGTACAGTGTCTCACAGAGCCCAAGAAATTGTCTTGAAGGGGAATTCCGTACAATCTTGTTTTGATGAGAGATGGAGCCATAGCTTCCTTCTTTGTTGCAGTGCCAGCATACACAGTAGTGTAAGTTACATGCCTCTGCAATGTACTGTGATGTGCACCGGCCCATCCAATAAATTGAATATATAAGTGTGTGTAAGATTTAGAATGGCTGAGGCAACAACGAGGGAATAAGTAATACATGAAGAACAAAACCAACTAACACTGGCATGAAAGCAAAATAACGAAACACAAACACTATATATAATATATACACACTCAGAGAGCAATCTTCCACATAGGAAACGGGTGTGGGAGGCCCTGATTGTCACCTGCCTCAGATCAGTACTCCGGGGAGCGCGTGCGAGATGGAACGGCAGGCACGGCCGACCTCGGCGTGACAGCACACACACCCACCCCCACCCCTCCCAGTTCCTGGTTCGTCCACTTCGTCCCGGACGTGAGGCTGACCGCGACCCCGAGGCGAGACATACCCTTCCATACCCTTGATGTGAATTGGGGGCCGCGGTCAGTGACGATGTACCTCCGGAAGGCCGTAGAGCCAGAAGACCTGCTGAAGCAGCACCTCAGCCACCTGCAGTCCCAGGAGCGGTGAGGAGGGAGACACTTTGCCCGGTCCACGCTGAAGATGTCGGCCAAGTCCTGGTATTCTGATGGTATGTGGGACTGGAGGCCCTGTGCGAACGTTATGTGTAAGGCCTGGACTTGCATGAGCATGAATCACGGTCACACACATGCCTACCTTGTACTATTCCAGTTAACAGCACACAGACTCGCCTGCATTTACAGTGCCGCATCATGCACTTCATAGTTACAATGGCTTTTTGCTATAATGCTTTCAAAGAAAAAAACGAGAGAAAAGAAAATATTTCAGGTCTTCTGATTTTAGACCAGTGAACATACCGATGTCCACATGCCTACAACACGGTAGTCTAATTTGTAGGTGATGCTAGAATAATACAACCTACAGATCATATTTTAAAATGAGAACATTCTAGCCTACATAAATACCGTACACACACTGTCATACATATTAGATGGACTCACCACGCACACTTGGATTCTTAAAGTCATGTTCCTTGCCTTCTTGGCTGCAAACTCAGCAATAAGACCCTTATAACACAACATTAGCTAAACACACAGATCAATGAGTGTGTGTTCGCCAGAACCGAGGCACGCCCACCGATTTCAAGTGCATTGATGTTACAGACTTAATTTTGTGTGAGTTAGGAGAATGCATTTTAGAGAATGTTTTTTGTGTTTGATAGTACTCTAAACTGAAATGTTTGATTAGATTTTGGTCATAAATTATTGCTTGAATATGTACTCTCCTTTAGCAAAGCATGTATTATTCTATCTACCTAGCTACTGTAGTGGCAAATGTTTTTTTTTTTCTATATTGATATTTTTACAGCAATGGCAGACTTTTCAGGAAATTGCATTATTTTATTAATGTATTTGTATATTGCCCCTGCAAAGCAAACAATAAACATCTAATAACAGATACCTGTATTTGTGGACGTTAATAAGCTAATTTGAGTACATTGTTCTACCAGCTATATTACTGTATCATGCATCTGTTTACAAGTATCTGCTGGTATTTATGACTTTGTGAAAAGCATACACTCCAGGGTGTGTATGTTTGTGCTAGCCTAACGGCCTACTTCGGCAAAGCCGCCAAGACGTGTTTAGGCCGCTGGCACCGGTTTGTGTTTTTTAGGCTACCAAGGTCCCTGTGTGTCTCAGTGTGAAAGTCTCTAAACCACAGGTTTCCAAATGCAATATGAGCCACCACAGCCAAGACTATACAGGTTTCATTCTAACTAAATAAACAACAGATGGCTCAAAGACATGGTTAACACCGTGCCTTCTGCAGTGCCAGCACCAGTGTCCTTGCCTCAATACGTGATAGGTCTATAATATAAGATGCAATTGACTGGAATGATTATCCAGGCATGCTGTCCAAGTAAAGCCCTCATTAATACGTCAAGTCAATGGATCCTTTTCACAGATGTGTCATAGTAGGGAAAACACAGCTGCTGCTAATGGAATTAATAATGGGTGTGTTTGATTTAGATGTGCCAACGAGAAAACATTGATAATTAGTCTGCATTGTGCACGCTTGCTAATCAACATACCTATAATTCATTTTATTGGATGTTGTCACGAGTGACATACATCCTAAGGTTGTGCAAATGGAACACATATTTTTGAATAGCAATGTTATCATCATGTTCAGTGACTACACACATACTGTACTGCAAACAGCCTATTGTACAGTAGACAAGGTACTTTGTTTACGCTTCTAGACTATTTTACAATAAAACGCACAAGGCAGTTGTGGTCGACATGCCATGATGAAATATAACACACGGAAAGCAGCATTCATTTTCAGTTTTCCATAACGTTTATTTCCAGGACATGAACAAAGTTTTAAGAATAAAGATTTGAGAATAAAGTATTGTGTGCTTGTTGTGTTCTGTGTGTAAAGTGACTTTTGGAAATCATTTAGACAGTTAAATATGCAGTATATCCCTATATAGAAATCTTAAGCGGAAAAGCGTGCAAAAACAAGATGTGGACAATATAATTTGTGTATTACAGTGGGAGTTATGATGGATACTATTGGAGAGGTGATGAAGAGGTGTTGAAACACTTCATCTTGCCTAGGGGTCAAATGTATGTTGTTTGTTCTAGCGTCTGTTTTTTGACCATTGTGAGGGTTCCATCCCCTGTTAGCGTCCAATAATAATACAGTTCTGACAGGCTTTATGGTGAAATTGGCTCACACACGTGTCCAACAGATATCTCTGACCTCCTCACACATGCCGATCAATACTATATTTGTTTGTCCACACTGCACGTCAAATTACAAGAGGTTCCTAAAATGTGCCAGGAACCCCTTTTTACAGCGTATTGGAATTGTTATAATAATACTTATATTTATTATTACACTAAATACAAAAAAGTCAAAATGTGGCCTGTGGTTGTTAACCATTGTGGACCTGTGCCTGGTCCTGATTGGTGCAGTCGGAAGCCAGCAGAGAAACCATTGCTGACTTTATTCAAACCTGATGATTTACATATGTGTGTGTGTGTGTGTGTGTGTGTGTGCGTGTGTGTGTGTGTGTGTGTGTGCGAGCGCGCATGTACTGTATGTGTTTCTCAGAGACACAGATATATTCTGTATGTATGTGCACGTTTTGTGTATTTCCGTGACTGTGTGCGTGTGCACGCCTGATTTAATGTGATAGACATGCATTACAGTATAGTGACTTTGTTTGTGTGTACAGTACATGTGTGCATGTACAGTATCTGTATGTGCATGTGTGTGTGTGTGTGTGTGTGTGTGTGTGTGTGTGCACGTGCGTGCGTGCCTGCCAATAGGATTAGCATACAGTAGCATGCGTGGACATCAGACAACAGATAGTGAGCCCCTCCTAGTGGGAGAGAGGATCAGTGTGCATTACAGCTATTCTCCTCACTCATGCATGGATGACAGCCTGACAATGACTGATGGCACCATGGCACTGTGTGTGTGTGTGTGTGTGTGTGTGTGTGTGTGTTTAGTGAGCGGACAAGGACACCATATCCCTCTCCTGGGTGGGAGACCCTGCCTCTTTCTCCTATTGTCATGCTGATATACAGTAGCCAACAGTCTTTATGCCTGGGCTGCAGCCAAGAGGAAAAGGTGACTCCTGGACTGTCTGGTTACTGGCTATGTGAGCTTCATTAGTTAGTTTGCAATTGTATTTTACAACTGTTTACAATTGAATCAAGATAAAACTGAGATTATCGTGTTTGGCAACAAAAATAAAAGAACAAGTATTATTAA
>JAODUK010051103.1:0-19062 GCA_027564635.1 Typhlichthys eigenmanni
TCTCTCTCTCTCTCTCTCTCTCTCTCTCTCTCTCTCTCTCTCTCTCTCTCTCTCTCTCTCTCTCTCTCTCCCCCTCCCTCTCTCTCCAGAGATCTGAGTAACAACCAGATATCAGAGTTGGCGTCTGACTCCTTCCAGGGCCTGCGTTCCCTCAACTCTCTGTGAGTGTTCTGCTGACAATGACCTCACAGTTGCTGAAGCTTCAACCTCAGTGTAGTGTGTGCAGGCGCCACCTGCAGTATATAAGGTGTCACTACCACTACCTTGTTTGCCAACGGAGGCTATTATGCTGTATTGTAAATGTAACTGTATAGAGACATTTACATTTTCAATTACAGCATTTAGCAGATGGCTTTATCCAAAACGACTTGCAGTCGGTACATTTGTCAGTAGTACAACAGGTGAAACACCAGTTGCCGTAAGCAACCACTATTCTGCACACAATACAGTATCGTTATTTTTAGTATTAAAGGCAGGGTTAGTCATTCTCGAGAAAGTTTGCTAACGTCGAGCTCAAATCAAAACAGTATCCCTCCGCAGCACCGCCTCACATGTTGAAACACATTGTGAAGCAAAGCGTAGTGCTGCGGCTTTGTTGTTGTGAGCGGTGTTCACCATTTTGTTTATGTTCCTATTTAAGGACCCAAGGCTGTGTAGAAGCACCTGATTATTTTTTCAACATGCACAGAGAGCAGTAAAATAGCGGAATGCGAGGAGATATTTGAGTAATTTGATAATAAAGTGTATTAGCTTTCAATTAGCTTGCAATAGCTGACTATACCTTTAAATAATGTAATTGTATACAGTATAAGCACATAGAAATGCATACAACCTGCCAAATTCTAAATGTAATAGAAACGGATGTAATGTGTTCCCCATGGTGTATTGTCCACAAGGCAGTGTTTTAGGCCCACCGTTGCACCTGAAATTGATTGCATAAGGCACTATACTGCATGAGGTTCATTTCAAGGGTTGCTGTTCCATAGCTGAACCTGCTCTTTGACTTTAGAAAGTATTAACACATCTCCCAATGGGAAACAATTATGTTTCCTGTTATAAACATTGCTTTTTAGATCAGATTTACAGTTATGTTTCCCAGAGGAGAACACAGGCGCTGGTGGATTTCTTCTTGGCCTGAAACCTTGTGGACGGTTGGTCTGCTTTGCGTGTGAAGGAGGAAAGGAGACGCATAATGTGGGGGAGGAGGAAGGGGGGGGGGGGGGGGGGGTTGTAGGGGAGAGAACAGAGAGATGTAGAGCTATTTCATGAAATAGTTAAAAGATATTAAGGTCTTGTCTCTCCAAAGTCAATAATTCACAAATGCTGTATTGCTTAATGGAGGTTTCTTCAAGCCTATTACACATTCACCAAGAAGACACGCACACACACACACACATATTACCTACTATTAACATGCACAGTTGAACACAAACCATGGATTTCCCATTAGACTGGAGTGTGTGTTTGCTCTGTGTTGATGCATTGTCCATGTTTGGTGAGAGAGCATAGAATGAATAAGACGTATTCATCCTGTTAACGATACTCAACCCAACTACATTTATGGAGTTTGTTTTACTTATGACATTTATATGGAAATCGTTGATCTCTGATTTTATGCTCCACTGGAAGCCACTGTGTTATATTTCTTTTGATATACAGTTAATGTGCATCCAATGGCATTTAAAGGAAGGCGGAGGTGCAGAAACACAGTTAATGATGACTATATATTCCATTGCAGCCTGTATTGTGTACAATCACAAGAAAACAAATATTGGATGTTTTTATTTAGTTCCAAGATGCTTTGCGCTTCACTGAGCATAAGTCAGACTATTGTTGCTTGATGTTTTGGTCCATTTGGTTTTCCATACAGATTCCCTCAGTTGTAGTTTACAAATTACTTTCCAAGTATTTGTGATACAGTTGAGATTAAGTGTGTCCTAACATTGTGAAACTAGAAAATATTTTGGCATTAAGCATTTTCAGGCAGATCCACTGACATATATTTATTATTTAAAAATACTTTATGACTACATAAAATACAGAGTGTGTACGTACTGCATTGTGTGTGTGTTGCAGTGTTGTGTGTGTTCAATAATACTGTACTTGTAAGTTACTTGTTCCCTTATTATTGTTTCTTGTTTTTTTCTCCAGTGTGTTGTATGGCAATAAAATCACAGAAATATCTAAAGGACTTTTTGAGGGATTGTTTTCTCTACAGCTATTGTGAGTACACGCATACCACACACATGCGATTTATTGTCATGTCCATGTAGAGGTGTAAACAACTACAGCTTACATGTGCTGTAAATGCTTACAGACCAGTTCATGTACATCAGGGAAGAGCTTTGTCTTAAACCCTGTCTATCTCTCTCTCTCTGTCTGTCTGTCTGTCTGTCTGTCTCTCTCTCATTCAGGCTGCTGAATGCTAACAAGATAGCGTGTCTACGCGTGGATGCGTTCCAGGACCTTCACAACCTCAACCTGCTCTCGCTATACGACAACAAGCTCCAGACCATCGCTAAGGGAACTTTCTCCTCGCTAAGAGCCATACAGACACTGTACGTACTGTACAGTACCCCACTTACCACTATCTGCTAAAACCTTGTAATTATGTAGAGCACGGTAAATGTACTCACTCACCCTCTCTTTGGATAAAAGCGCCTGCTAAATGACGTCATTGCAATGGCTTAGAACAGACTCATAACCCTGTTTGTGTTGTGCTTTAACAAGTGTTTCAACTGTGTGTTTGCAGTCACCTGGCCCAGAACCCATTCATCTGCGACTGTCATCTGAAGTGGCTAGCAGACTACCTTCAGGACAACCCCATAGAGACCAGTGGAGCTCGCTGCACCAGCCCCCGTCGCCTTGCCAACAAGCGCATAGGGCAGATCAAGAGCAAGAAGTTCCGTTGCTCAGGTAAAACCGCATACAGTACGTTGTGCTCATATGAACATACATGCACAGTTGGTGCACGAGCACATGGGCACACATGGATCGATGCATACAAACACCGTACACACACTACATTTTCCACACAATCACACAGAACACGTATACAGCATATACTGTAGATGTATGCATGCAAACACAGACACACAGTGCATAAATATTACCACACAAACAGATACATACTGTACATCATGCACAAATGTGTACTGTACGTATCAATGCATGAAGTATATACTGTGCATACATACAAACATGCACACAAATGCACAAAAGCCACGCGTCACACACATATACAGTATATACGTGCAAAAACAAACACATATACCGTGCACTGTTGAATTATCACACCAATCATGAGAGTAATACTCCGAGATACTCCCTACACACACAGCACACACACCCACCAACGCATGCACGCACACACACACGCGATATACACACGTTACACTACAATAGTGTGTTCTCATATTCTCTTGTGTGGTCATTGTGTGTCTTCCTTTCAGAATGTTCTCGCAGCTTCTCTCTACTAACCTCTGATCATTAAACAAGCAGATTTGTGATACAGCAGGGTTGTGCACACGCGCACACACACGCACGCACACGCACACACGCACACACACACACACACACACACACACACGCTGCTCACGATTGAGGTTTACGCATCATCCTTCTCTATTTGTGTATTCTCTTTCCTTCTTTCCATATCAGCTACAGAACAATATTTCATTCCAGGTATTGTATGTGTGTGCACGTGTGTGCGTGTGTGTGCACGTGTGTGCGCGCGAGCCTCACGTTGCCTGACAACTCACAGCTGGAGTTACAGAAACTCACACACTGTTTGAAAGCTGACCATGTGCCTTGCCTTGACACGGTGTGAGTTTCGTTGTTAAATAACACAGTTTAACCAACTTTTCCCTCCTTGCACCAGCGTGTGATGGTTGCTGTGGGTTTAGTGGGCCTTGTGCATTGATGTGCTCTTGTACACGTGTCTGTTCAGTCGCTGTGTTTATTTATTGTTTTGCTCTCCGTACGTCTTGGTTGACGCAGGAGTGCTTTTAGCTTCTATTTCCACACAACGTTAAAAAGTCACAGAGTTAGCATGATCAGAGTTAGCATGCTCAGAGTTAGCATGCTCAGAGCAGTACTGGTAAACATGCAAATTAAACACGCATACATGATCAGTCGAAGGGATAAAGGCCGGCAGTTTTATGTGTGTGTGTGTGTGCGTGTGTGTGTGTGTGCTCGCACGTGTGCATACTATATGAGTTCCGCAGGACTGAGAGAGAGAAAGTGTGTGTGTGCGTGCATGAGGACGTACATTATGGTTTTTTATGTGTGAGCTTTCACAAAAACTGAATAATTCAATCAGAAATGCGGCTGAAAAGTTAAAAGGACATGATCTAGTCCATGTTCTAACCTTGATAGCTCAGATCAAGCACACACACAGAAATCGTCCACTTCCATTTCCATTTGCATCACCTCCCCCCCCCTCCCATATTTTACCATGCACCTTAATATTCCATCAGATATTTTTCAACTGATCTCACACACAAAAACCCTGAACAGTGCTTTGATTCGGTCTGCCGGCAAGTGTTGAACCAGGGAAACTTCCGGAACAACAAATCTCATAATCAACAATGACTAGAGTAAATAGCAGCCCACTGGCTAATTGTTCTGCGGTTGCTGCCTTTGTGTGCTCTGTATGATTCCACCGCCCAGTAATATGTGATTTCAATCTGCTGTTAAGCAAATGAAGCTGGCCTGTTTGACTGCGAGCGCCCACCACACGTCATGTTTAGCCGGCACCATTTTCACTTTTCACAAGCCATTACCCCTGTAAATGAATCGCTGGCAAGGGTTTGCCATTTCTTTTCCAATTTTCTAATTTTTGCTCCTGCTCAAATGAAAGAGTGAAATTCCTTCTTTTCTCCTCTACTGCCTCTGTCACACACACAGGAATACACCATGTTGGCTGTAAGTAAAAACGCAAACAAACACACAAACACACACACGCAACTGAGTTTGCTCCAGCCCTTGTCAACCCTCCCGAGTCGAGACCTGGCTGAACCTTTGACCTCTACCTCAACGCCCTCTGACCCCTCTGTGGTTTCTCCCTCTTTGTTTACAAGCAACAAATAACAAGAGAAATATGTGGAAAGCTGTTCCTGGTTTTGGAACCATACAAGGGTTCATGCACTTGTGTGTGTGTGTGTGTGTGTGTGTGTGTGTGTGTGTGTGTGTGTGTGTGTGTTGGAAGGTGTGTTGGTCATTTGAGGTTCTCTTGCCTTCAGCACTGCTGTTACTCTCCTCCTGCGTCTTCTCTGCCCCCCCCTTCTCTGTGCCTTGTGCACTGCACTCTACCCCTCTCCATGTCCCCCCTTCTCCTCTTCCTTTGCCTGTATGGTACGTAACTTCTACCTTGTTTATGTGTAACATTTTACCTCCCCAGAATGACCCTGTGATCTCCTCTCCTCTCCTCATTTGTCTGGATATCTCCTCCTCTCCTCTCCTCTCCTCTCCTCTCCTCTCCTTGTATTCCAGGAGGAGCGGTCACTGAGCAGGTTGTTCCTTTGTGCTTGATCTAACCATGTGACTGCCAGGCTCCTATAGTGGAACATGGTTCCGTCAAGCACCATGGAACGGCCTGCACAAGCCTACAGCATGGCCGAGACACAAGAGACAGCAGCCTCCTCTTGCCTGTCCAGCCTCTCTGTGTGTGTCTGTGTGCGTGAGTGTGTGTGTGCGTGTGTGGGTGTGTGATCATTTTCTGGTTGATCTTTAAATGTGTGCTGACACTAGATGTTGTGGAGTGGATTGAAACCCCTCGTGTGTGTGTTACCTTGAAGTGCTTGTGTATTTGGTACGTCTGCTTTACCAATCAACGTACGTTAGGTCAAGTTAAGTCAACGTAAATTATTTGTCTTAAAGAAAAGGATAGGAGATTACCAGTAGTGAACAGCAACTACAAATTAGATAACTACTGTTAGCCATCATTTATTGCATGTGTTGAATGCGAATGTACAACCACATATTACATCAATTCCCATTCAAAAGCAACATGGTCCATTCACATCCACCAAATACCTCTCCCAAGTTTCACCACCATTACCCTTTGTGTGTGTGTGTGTGCCACAGCGGTGAGCGAGGAGGCTGGGTGACATGCTGCCTTTGTGCTGTGCACGTGCAGGTACGGAGGACTACCGCAGTAAGCTAGGGGGAGACTGCTTCGCCGACCTGGCCTGCCCCGAGAAGTGTCGCTGCGAGGGGACCACGGTGGACTGCTCCAACCAGAAGCTCACCAGGATACCGGAGCACATCCCCCAATACGCCGCCGAACTGTGAGCTGCACTCTGTGTGTGTCTGTGTGTGTGTGTGTGTGTGCGTGTGTGTGTGTGTGTGTGCGTGTGTTTGAGTGTGTATTTGCTTGCAAAAAACAAAATGCGCTAGCCTTACATTACACGTTAGCATAGTAGCATTACACTTGCTGTGTTTCTTTCTGTTTTTAAAGTTACATTTATTTTGGTTATCTCTCTCTCTCTCTCTCTCTCTCTCTCTCTCTCTATCTGGCAGGCGGCTCAACAACAATGAGTTCACGGTACTGGAGGCTACGGGGATCTTCAAGAAGCTTCCTCAGCTCAGGAAGATGTGAGTCAGGTTGCTTTGGACAAGAGACAGCATGCTGGCATAGACACTAACTACAGCTGCATCCTAATGTGGGGGTCAGACCCCCCCTTTCGAGGCCACGTTCTTTCCTTCTCTCATTCTGTTCTCTCCCCCCCTCCCCCCCCTCTCTCTCTCTCTCTCTCTCTCTCTCTCTCAACAGTAACCTGAGCAACAATCGCATCACAGACATAGAGGAGGGGACGTTTGAAGGGGCCACGGGGGTCAACGAGCTCATCTTGACCTCCAACAGGCTGGAGAACGTTCACCACCTCATGTTGAAGGGTCTCGGTGGTCTTCGCACGCTGTGGGTTCACGCTCACACACACACACACACACACACACACACACACACACACACACAGGAGCGCGCGCATGCATACACACAAACACACGTGCATGCATACATCACTGCAAAAAAGTCCTACTAGAAAATAGACAAATATTCTCGCATCTAACCAAATTGTCTTGTATTGAGCAAAAACATCTGCCAATGGGATCCAGGGATAGAAGTCACAAACTTCAGGCTGACAGATAGACTAGATTACCCTATGTAACAGTGTGATAGTCTGACAGCATATGACAATTAATACAAATAGATCACTTAACAAATTTCACAAGATTCTTACTGTAAATTGAGATGTTGTGTCTTAGTCCTAAAATAATGAAATCTATATAGATCCTCTGCTGTGCTATTATGCAAGCCATCGTTGTAGATGGTTTCTAGTTAAATCTAGCTCAATATTAGCTGGAATATTTTGTTAATTTAGATAGATTTTCTTCAAATTAGATTTAGTTTCTAATGCAAAATAATGCCAGAAGCTTTTTACTTTCTTTTTTTTTGCAGTGCACACACACACACATAAAACACACACACACAAATACTCCCACATATGCACTTAAATGTGGCTTATTATGGCTATGCAGATGCTTTACCATGACTAAATGTGTATGCAATATTCAAACACATGCACGTTTACAACACCTTTATGGTCAGAGAGTGTGTACGTGTGCATGGAGTTTATGAGCAGATTTTATTATGGCTTTTCATGAAATTGCTTTGAATTATTCATTTTTATTCATTGGTGACTTTAATTATAGACTTAATTAAGTGATTGTATGTGTGTGTGTGTGCGTGTGTGTGTGCGCACACGCGCGCGTGTGTGTGTGCGTGTGTGTGTGCGTGCGTGTGTGTTTGCGCGTATCTGCATGTGTGTATGTGTGTCAGTGCGTGTGCATATGTATGTGTGCATTTGTGTGTGTGTATGTATGTCTATGTGTATACTTATATATGTGTTTGTGTGTGTGTGTGTGTGCGTTTATGCATGTGCGTATATTCCCATGCGTGTGTGTGTGTATGTGTGTCTATGCGTGTGCTCATATGTGTGTGTGTGTGTGAGTGTGCAGCATGCTCAGGAGCAACAGGATCAGCTGTGTGGGCAACAGCAGCTTTGTGGGCCTGAGCTCCGTCCGCCTGCTGTCTCTCTACGACAACCAGATCACCTCCATGAACCCAGGGGCCTTCGACACCCTGCACTCCCTGTCCACGCTGTGAGGACACACACACACACACACACACACACACACTCGCATAGGACCCTAGCACCAGCCACAGCATTGCCTGCACTAAATGCACTAAATGAATGCTGTATTTTTAATACATGTTGTACTACAGCATTATACTGTGTTTTGAGGTAATGTGAGTAATAAGACATTTATTCACTTGACTGACATCTTCTTCTGGCCCCAGTTAGGTGGCACCTTCTTTATGATTGGTTATTTTCAGTATAGCCCCGCCCACACAGCTCTGAGGAGTGGGCTAATCAGACAAATAAATAACATTAAAATAAGTAGCATTGCACTGCGGCAGATTCAAAGCATTGCACTTGTTATTGCTTTACAGTAACGGCACATAAATATCTACAATAGTACTTTTTATATTATTATGCTGCTTTATGCTGTTGTCACACCACAGAGAAAACAGTGCAGTTTACAAGGCAACCAGTAAGTTGAGGTCATTCTTTCTTTCTTTTTTCTAGAAATCTCCTTGCCAACCCTTTCAGCTGTAACTGTCACCTGGCCTGGCTCGGCGATTGGCTGAGAAGGAAACGCATCGTCACGGGCAACCCCCGGTGTCAGAGTCCTTACTTCCTGAAGGAGATCCCCATCCAGGATGTGGCTGTCCAGGACTTTGCCTGTGACGATGGTGAGGCAGTAGTTAACTGTCTGTATAACATTTAGCATACCTTTAAATACTAGTATGCTATGCATTGTATGTAGGATTGCATACAATACAATGTATGTAGGATATATACCATTTATATTTTGTATTTTACTTTGTATTGTATGTACATGAAAGTGAGCGCAGCCAAACCTAATCATGTAATCAGTGCTTGGCCCTGCCCTCTGAACTTGCCGTTAACGCGGAGAGTAGTCTGGTCTATGTTCCAGACATATCTGTAAGTTGCGGCGCCCGAAAGCAATGGAATTCTGAAAAAGAAAACAATTTTAACGATCATGAAGTAACCTATTTATAAATAGTCTTGTCCATATGTCTGGTCAAATCTAAAGATAACAGGGGTGTAATTATACCCCCAAATACTTATGTTTGAGTGACTATATGCCTATAAAATCTTTTTTCATTTATTTTAACACCACACAAGCAATCAAATCCTTCAGCACATCTCTCCATGGCATGTGTATTCGTCTTGCTGAGATCAATCTTGACGTTGCTTGCTTCCCCTGTTCAATGAAATGCACTCACTGGGATAACACCAGCATTTCAGAGGCAGAACATTTATTTTCATTGTAAAACTGACTTGTGCTTTGCAGTTTTCATACATCCAATGGAATAGCTAATCACTCTCTCCTTGCACAATGCCATGTTGTTAGGGCAGAGTGTGGTGAAATTACACCTAAAACGGACGCTAACATGTTCGCACATGAGGCCCTTTATGTATTAGATAGATGCTCCACCATACTAAGACCTTTTTACATTAAAGTAATTTCCCATTGTTGGCGTTCCTTTTCTTCTCCCTCTTTTTCCATCCATTTTGTCTGTCCCCGGTCCAGGTAACGACGACAACAGCTGTTCTCCCCTGCTGAGGTGTCCCACAGAATGCTCCTGTCTGGACACGGTGGTCCGCTGCAGTAACAAGGGCCTCAGCACGCTGCCAAAAGGCTTGCCGAAGGAGACCACCGAGCTGTGAGTTCACCGAGAGACATCATATAGAGGAGACGGACCGCTGGACGGATTCTGAATGGAACTCTATGCGAGCAGTCCGTAGCAGCTAAGATGGCGGTTGGATGCACATAGTAAAATAACTGCCTGGAAGCATTACAAAGATGGCTGCCCAGGGCTTTGGTTCACCCACCCCATGTAGGGTGTAGCCTGCTAGTGCAGAATTAAGGCTTAAGAAAGCATTCAATAAACCCCCTGCAAGCATGAGCCCTACTTAAATACGCTATAAACAGCAACGCACACAGCAGCAGATTCATCACTTTTTGGTCCATGACTCCCAAAATACAGTTGTTCATAGCCCTGTGACACACGCACACACACACACACATGTGCCCGCACACACACACGCACACACACACACCTAGACACATTTTTACTCTCAATTTTAAAATAGATGCACATTTTCTAAAGCACTCTTTGAACTATAAATAATTTAGAAATGTTGAAATCCCTAAATTTCCCTCCCTGATGTTTCTATTCAGCTTTGTTCAGAACCAGTTCAGAGACATTTTATTTTAACCCATTCTAATAAACGCTAACGTTTTCACTATAACACCCTATTAACACGTTACACCACATGGACATGAACACACACACACACACACACATGCCGTAGTCAGGGAAATATTATTACTAAGTTGAATGACATAGAGAACAGAGAAGATGATATGTTTTATAGTTTAGGTTCAGGCTCTTTTGTAGGGAGCACGCTCGTCTCCAACATTAACAAAGACTTAATTAAGATATTGAATTAATAGCATTCTGTCACGCCACAATGGTGATGCAATCTTACCGCGCGCGTGTGTGTGTGTGGGTGTTGGTGGGTGTGGGTGTGTGTGAGAAACCCAATCCATTATTGTGCCTGTGGGAATATTAAACTACAGTCTTTATTATGGCTGCAGCAGTAATGATGGTTCACACTGCTGGAGAGGAGGAATTTCCTGCACGCTCCGATAACTTAATTTCTCTATTTCTGCCTTCTCCTTCTCTCTCTGTCTCTCTCTCACTCTCCCTCTCTCTCTCTTGCTTTTTTGAAAATCTTCCCATGTATCTATTTTTTGCATATACTGTATATTTGCAATTATCTCTCTCTACCTCTCTCTCAGGTATCTGGATGGCAACCACTTTACCCAGGTCCCAGCGGAGCTCTCCAATTACAAACACTTAACACTAATGTGAGTTTTGCCCTCGCACGTGTTAATTCACAAGTCAGGAAAATACATTTTTACACGCACACGCACGCACACGCACGCACACGCACACGCACACACACACACAGACACACAACGAAAACACAAACACACAAGAACACATCTAAGTGGCCTTTATTATCAGCATGATGCCTTTCAAGACTAATACTAGCTGATGGGAGTCTTATCTTATCAGGTAGTGCGTGCTGTTGTGTGCCTCCTGTGTGTGTGTGTGTGCGTGTGCGTGTGCGTGTGCGTGTGTGGGGGTGGGGGGGTGGGGGGGGGGCATTTATAAGGCATACTAAATAATTTAGGCGTTTTGTAACAAAGTGTGAATTGAGTCAAATGTCTTCTATGAACCTTACATAAGCTCCTAGATGTTTTGGGGAATTTAATTAAAGGTGAATTCCTCGATTGTGTCGGAAACCAGTTTTTTCCCCAAACTGACTGTTTATGTTTGATTACAACCATGTGACTTACTATCGCCATCTCACAAAAGGTCCACACACTGACAAGTTGGTATGACATATTCTGTTCAGCCACTGTATTTGACGCAACATTTATTGTTAATGTATATGTTTGTTTTCCCATCATTGGATTCAGACATATTACATTTGTTAAAATGTTGTATTAGACAATACAATAGTAAGAAAGATACAGTGAAGGGCTTTATTAAAGTTCAAATCGATTGTAAACTAGGCTAGTTGATAACCAACCCGTTTAGCTTGATGCATTCTGCTACTGTATGTGTCCATATGTGTGTCCGTTTTCTGTCTCGTGTTCCTGTCTATTAGTGTTGTTCTAGTCCGTGTTTTCCCAGTGTTCTATGTTTTACTTCCCAATGTTCCATAGTTGATTGTCTTATTAGGTTCAGCTGCCTGCCCCTCTTTGTCATTTGTCCAATGGTCTCTCTATGTATTTAGAAGGGTCCAGCTGCAGCGGAGCTCTTTTCAATACAAGTGAACCACCAAAGTGTCCCGGAAGCATCTCAGTAGCGTCACAGAAGCGTATCAGAAGCGTCTCTCCGCTCGGCTCTGCTAAAAATAGGCGGCAGTTCTATTTTTGGACGGAGACGCTTCTGGGACGCTTCTGAAAGCGACCAACTGCCAATCAGACTGAACTCATAATTTCGGTTTGGTTTGTTGCTACGGAAACTCAGCGAAAAACACAACAAGACGCTCCCCTTCTGACATGCTGCCGGTGGGGCAGGATGCAGTGCAGATCACAGAGCAAGATCGCTGCCGTGGTGGAACAGAGGTGTTACGGATTAGAACTTGCCCTCTTCACTACACTACTCTAATACAAACACACCCTCTTTACTACTACCTGGATTAGTATGTGCGTGTTAACAATGTTAAGCACGCAAACCTTAACCAGACCTAACCTCACTTTAAACCTAACTACCTATTATTAACCATTGAGTGCAAACTAACCACTGTGCGAACTGCAGTTCGATAGGATGTTATCTCCTGGGGTGTGTCCCGTACGGTTTTGTAGTGATATGGGCATGTTTGTAGTAGTCTGCGGGCTGCAGCTGATATATATTTAAGCCCTTTGGGTTTCTCTTGTCCTCGTCTGTGATTGTTCTTTTAAAGTGTGTGGTTCTATTGTTCACTAAAACCTTGTCATTGCCTGAAACCTGTCCACGCGTTGTGCGATTGGATCCGTCTCTTCCTCCACAGCAGTAAATAATGTACTGTCTCAGTGTGGGTATAAGACATCAAGTTTGTGTGTGTGTGTGTGTGTGCATGCCTGTCTGAGTGCCGTGTGTGCATGTGTTTCATGTATCTGTTGTGGTTTTTCTTTGCAGTGATTTGAGTAACAACCAGATCAGCACCTTGTCCAACTACAGCCTCAGTAACATGTCCGAACTGCTTACCCTGTGAGTCTGGCTCTATATCAGCGTGCGCTTTGAATGCAAATTAATGGTGAAAACAACATTAACCAACAAAACTGGAGCATGTTTATTGCACCCTTCTATATGTAATTTGATTAATTAATTGCTAAGCTTGTTTGTGTGTACATAATTACTTTGCTCGCCCATTTGTGCTCACCTAATTATTCATTTTCAGAAAAAACTTATTTCATGTTAAAGTTGTATTTGTGTTTGTTGTGTGTGTGTGTGCGCGTGTGCATGTATGAAGAATCCTGAGCTACAACCGGCTGCGCTGTATACCAGAGAAGGCATTTGATGGACTAAAGTCTCTACGGCTACTGTGAGTACATCTGTTGTGCTTGGTTCAGACATTTTTTTTTAAATGTAATTTTTATATATTCAATACCCTTATTTCACATATTGCGGTATTCTACGTAGAATGCAGTATAAAGGTAATTGAATTAAGAAAATATGTTTTTTTTAAGCTAAAAGTGGCAAGCAAATGAAAAGCTTTTCAAAATGAAATTAATGTATCTGTGAAATGGAGCTACACATACTGTATATAGTTGAAAATACTATTTAATAAGGTCTAGAACTATGGGTACTCATACCCCTAGACATAGTGCCAAAAATATTCCAGTCATTTCATTCCAACACCTAACATTACAACAGCTAAAGGACAAGTTGGAGACACACTGGAGACCTTTTTTACATTTTAGACAGCCTCAACAGGTAGCGTGCCGTTGTGAAACGTAAAATGAGCGAAGGAAATGATGCAAACTCTAAGACATATCTTTCTTCCTTTGGCCGTCTGCCTGTTCATCTTTCACTCTCACTCTCTCCGCCATCCTTAGATCTCTCCATGGCAATGACATATCTGTCATTCCTGAAGGAGCCTTCAAAGATCTGTCTTCCCTCTCCCATCTGTGAGTGGCACCAGCAAACTAACACACACACACACACAAAGTGTGAATGTTAAAATATTTTGAGATGGTGCGGTGACTCGTTATTGAGTTGCTAGGTAAGGCATGTCACCATGAGGCTCTCCAAAAAACTCTTCTCACCGTCCAAGAGGGAAATGTCAGCTCAACGGAGCTGACATGTCTGGTTGGACTGTCAGACTGAGATTATAAACAAACCCCCTCCCTTGAAGCTGTTTTAGAGTAGTTTACCATCACCCTCCCTGTAGTTTGAACAGAAAATCTACTGAATTCAATGGGCTACGATTCTATAGAAAAGTGATATCTCTTTTCTATTGATAAATGATGGTATATTCACTGCATTTATATAGCATATTTCTAACCTTCAGAAACTTAAAGTGCTGTACACCAATGGCGGTGTCAGCCATGCAAGGTGATTCCTGACCACCAGGAGCAGTTAGGGTTAGATGTCTTGCTCAGGGACACCTCAGCATTTGGTGAGGAGTTAGCACGTTCGAACCAGGGACTTCTCCGTTACCTAGTGCCAAGCTCTACATCAAGGGTGGGAAACCCTGGTCTTGGAGGGCCGCTGCCCTGCATGTTTTAGATGTCTCCCTGTTCCAACACACCTGATTCTAATGAATGGGTCGTTATAAGCCTGATAAAGACCCCATTGTCACCCAATAGCTGTTTTTAAAAGTTTATACTGCCATCTAGTGGTGTAGATGTAGGAAGCCAATGTAATTACATGTACAGTATGTGGGCCATAGACCACCAGACCAAATTAACTTGGTGAATATGGTCTGGCCACACTCCATTGGGAAGTGTTAACAGTTGTTTCTTCCTACTGGGCGTAGACCTCTGGTTAATTTTGAAACTATTGGACAGCGTTTAACCAATTGACGTTGCTACAACTGTTTTAATCACCTCATCTACCTCTAATTTGAAACACGTTTGACTTCAACGTCATCTCACCCTGATTGGTCCTCCAGCAGGATGACTGTGAAAACCCTAAATCTAACAGGGTTTCCAGACTTCAATCTCAGCAGAAAGAATTGAGCTTAGAGCAACAGTCGGGCGGAGCCATGCTGTATTCTAGTGGGCACTAGTGGGTCCCTCTATTGGCGCTTTTCCACTGCATGGTACCAGCAGAGCTTGACTCGCCTTTTTGGCTTTTCCATTGGGCAAAAGTTGGGCTAGTACCTGGTTACAGGTACTTTTCTAGTACCTGCTTTCTGGAGGTTCCAACAAAAGACCCATGCCGTGGCGAGTATAGAGTCAAGTAGAGCTGATACTATGCAATGGAAAATCTCCCAAATGCAAGTAGAGGCAAGGCGGTATAGTCGGGCTGGTACCAGCAGTGGCAAAAATAGCTCATTCTGTGTTGACTCTCTGTCTTACATGGTATAAATCCATAAATATGATAATAGGATTAAACATTGTGCAGAGCCTCTTTTTTAATATGCAAAGCAATGTATGCTACATCTACTAGTCATGGTTTAAATTCAAAACCTCATTATTTAATGTGACCCTGTTACCGTGATGATAAAAACATTCTGTATTATGTTGCCCTTTTTCGGCTCAACATCTTGCTCTCTATCGCCCCCTCTGGCAGTGCCCTTGGCGCCAACCCCCTGTACTGCGACTGCCACATGCTTTGGCTGTCAGACTGGGTGAAGAGCGGCTACAAAGAGCCTGGCATCGCCCGTTGCACCGGCCCTGGGGACATGATGGACAAACTGCTGCTCACCACGCCCTCTAAGAAGTTCACCTGCACAGGTAAGCACTCATGGAGTGTACTCATAGACACGCATGTATGCATTTTACACATGGAGAATGCTAATCAGTCTCTTCGTGTACACATCACACAGGACTCCTGAAAGAACAAATAT
This sequence comes from Typhlichthys eigenmanni, assembly GCA_027564635.1. NCBI lineage: Eukaryota > Metazoa > Chordata > Actinopteri > Percopsiformes > Amblyopsidae > Typhlichthys > Typhlichthys eigenmanni. Next base: position 15,732 of record JAODUK010051103.1, read on the forward strand.
TCATTAAGTTTGTCCCTAACTTAGCTTATCAATATAAGATATCATATTGCAAAACTACACTGGATTTATTTAGTCGTTTTAACAATTAGCGACTATATTTTAAGTTAATGTAATGTTTATATACTAAACTTTTGCTAATTCCAAATGTGTTACATTGAAATTTCAAATCGACATATTGTAGATGTTCCGGGGCGTTGTGGTTATCTGGTGCCAGGTAAAGTATTAACATCCATGTATACCCTCGGGTGTCACCCTCCCCCAAGTTCCTGAACCAATCCCAGCCCAGCTTTCCTTATCCTATAAGCTCTGACCCAGACCAGAATGCACCTCTTCCCTTCTGAATCAATCCTTATGTTCAAACTTCCAGTATTGCTCCTGATTGTGAACACCGATGTTGTCTTACAAATCATCGAGTTACGGTGGTGTAGGTCCTGCACATTTGTTTCTAAATAAACCATGGTTTGTCAACATATTCCTTCTGGTATCCATGCATGGTCTAACACTGTATCTTTTGAGTTGTCAAAGCCTCAGCGAATGCATTAGTCTCTAATAAATGTAATTAGTTATGAATCCATCCACATAGTAAGTTACAAAATGTTTTATCATCAGCAAGTCCAAACTAAATCAATTTGAGGAAATATAAAGTGATTAAATCAAGACTGTATCAAATGAGGAACATTGTAATCCACACTTTTAATTTAACAATCACTGAAGTGTGATAGTATTTGCAGGCTGACAACATGCAGTTGCTATGGTGATTTACACCCGTAACCCAGAGGTGCGTTCAAATTCGGCAAACTAAGGCGAACATTTGTGGCAAAAGCGTTTTCTTTTAACTTAAAAATGTTCAGGTTTTGTGTAAACATTTCAAGTTGTTGTTATTTAAACTGTAACCCTTAGTCCACCGTCTACGTTTGCAAGGACTACCTCCTCAGACAGCTTGTCATTCGCAACAAACTCAAATGGAAAACTGTCAAAACATGTTCGCAAAACGTTTGACTTTGTTTGCTAATTGAGGAACGTACCTCAGACTCTCAGTATGGTACATGTACCCCTATAGCCCTGATATCTGTCTGTACAGTACATGGGCCTTATAGACTGATGTAACATAATTTGGGCCCTATAGACTGATGTAACACATTATGGACCCTAGAGACTGATGTAACACAGTATGGACCTTATAGACTGATGTAACACAGTATGGACCCTATATACCTGATGTAACACAGTACATGGACCCTATATACCTGATGTAACACAGTATGGACCTTATAGACTGGTGTAACACAGCACATGGACCCGATATACCTGATGTAACACAGTATGGACCCTATAGACTGGTGTAACACAGCACATGGACCCTATAGACTGATGTAACACAGAATGGGCCCTATAGAGCTGCTGCAACACAGTATGGGCCCTATAGAGCTGATGTAACACAGCACATGGACTCTATAGACTGGTGTAACACAGTATGGGCCCTATATACCTGATATAACACAGCACATGGACACTATATACTGGTGTAACACGGTATGGACCCTATATACTGGTGTAACTCAGCACATTGACTCTATAGACTGGTGTAACACAGTATGGACCCCATAGACTGGTGTAACACAACACATGGACTCTATATACTGGTGTAACACAGCACATGGACCCTATAGACTGATGAAACACAGCACATAGACCCTATAGACTGGTATGGACCCTATAGACTGTTGTAACACAGCACATGGACCCCATCACATCACTGTGGTGTGGTGGTCCCTGTTCCAGGCCCAGTAGACGTGAACATCCAGGCTAAGTGTGACCCCTGCCTGTCCAGCCCCTGTAAGAATGATGGCACCTGTTCCAACGACCCTGTGCACTTCTACCGCTGCACCTGCCCATATGGGTTTAAGGTACGCACGCACACACACACACACACACACACACACACACACATTATGCATATGCACGCACGACCACACATGCACACACATACTGTAGACACACACACACACATGCAAACAGAAACACTCGCACACACACAGAGACAGGAGACAGGCAGACACACACACAATAAAGACTTCTATTGTAATGTCAATACTGCATGTCTGTAGTCTCATTGAATACTTCAATGTTAGCTTTTACGGGAAGGTCTGCCAATCAATATTTTTTTAATTAGATGGCGGCTATTTCTGAATGTGTGTGTGTGTGTGTGTGTGTGTGTGTAGGGACAGGACTGTGAGGAGCCCATTCATGCCTGTATCAGTAACCCCTGCCAAAACGCAGGCACCTGCCACCTGAAAGAGGGAGAGGAGAGCAACTTTTGGTGAGAAGCACTTACATTTCACACGTGCACGCACGCGCACACACACGCATGTAGCATGGCATGACAGCTTGCTACAGGACGCGTTGGGGTTCTCTGAAAGTATTTTACAAAGAGAAACCTTTCACATTATATTTTAACAAAGAAGTGCAACAAAGATGTGACCTAATGGACCAAAAGATACATATACTGTATATATATACTTTTATCTTTTATTTATATTTATGAAAAGCCCTACAGTATCAGCAAATACTTGGGAGCCATTTAAGATGGTATCCTCTACAAATACATCACATAATGACTTGTGTAACGACCAGGGTTGCGGCTAGGGGCGCTGCAACCCGTTGCCCGCGTCGCCACCGCCTCACACCCTCACGTGCAATCATCCGATTGCAGTCAGCCGTGTGGGTGTGAGGGCATATAGGCTGGTGATGCCGGGCTGGACGATGCAGGTTATTGTTCACGTTTCTATTCATTTTCATGTTGACTGTTCCTGTTCACGTGTTTTGTTACGCGGTGCGTGTACGCCGTTTTATGTTCGTTTTGGAGTTTGTGTTTGTTTCCCTTTTCTGTTCTATTAAAGGACGAGCCGTGGGGCTCGTCGCTCTCCTGGTACCCGTGTGTTGTTTTTCGTTCGTTCGCACTCCCTTCCCCCCGCACGGCGTTACAACGTGAACCAGGAACAAAGTCCTCCATGACCCTCATAGACAGTCTAGCATATTATCTTCAGGCCTTAATGGCAATGTATTATCTCTAATACTTCCTGGCTGATGGCAGGCAGGCCTGTGCTTACAGGAAGTGGTGACATCTTGTCTCCCTCCTGTCTGCGGGCTGGGTGGAATCACCTTCTCTTCATTATGGTGTTTAGTGTTAATGTGGTGAATGGAACCAAACAGCAGCCTGCATAATCACTAGAGATTAGAGACAACCCCTAACACCTCTCTCTCTCTCTCTCTCTCTCTCTCTCTCTCTCTCTCTCTCTCTCTCTCTCTCTCTCTCTCACTCTCTCTCTCT
>JAODUK010051114.1:0-19061 GCA_027564635.1 Typhlichthys eigenmanni
TTAATGTTATCTTCATTGAAGAAAACTGTGCTTTTCTTTCAAAAATTAGGAAATTTTTAAGTGACCCCAAACTTTTGAACAGTAGTGTACGTCAGTCTCAATGTACGTGTTGTCTCCCAGACATGTCAGAGACCCAGATGAGGGAGACTCTGCACCGGCAGCTGCAGGAGATCATGTCGGCCACCAAGCTCACCGCGGGCCGGAGGGCGTCGGTGCGGCTCTCCCGGCTGGGCTCCGGGGGAAGCGACTCGGGCATGCAGACGCCAGACCGACCGGGCTCCCGTGTCGGACGCAGCGGGAGCCGTCGTACCCTGGAGGCTCTGAGGTATGTCATTCCTTATAGGCAGGTCTGGCTACTCGGGCAACCATCTTGGTAAGGTCACAGTCCTTATATAAGCAGCCATCTTGGTAAGGTCACAGTCCTTATATAAGCAGCCATCTTGGTAAGGTCACAGCCCTTATGCTGCAATCCATTGCAAGTCGGAAGTCGATATTTCCGAGTTGTATTACCGACTTCCAATCTAAATGTATCCCAGTGCATCTGCTCGGGAAACAAGGACTTCCGCGGCAAACTGATGTTTATGGCAAGTCTCTAAACTTCACCAAGCATCTGCAATTTTGGCTATTTGTCCACAGCGCCGGTAGTCAAGAGAAACGCTAATGCTAGAGCAGCTAATTTAACGGAAGGCGTAGGCTATAGAATAACGCATGCTCGCATATGTTTCACAACACAAACGCTAAATAAAGTATGAATATTGAAGATGTTTTTGCTTATTGCCACCACATTGCTGCAGTGTAATGCTCGTTTATATCGTTGAAATCTTGCCCAGGTTTCATACTTTTATTTTGTTCTGAGTTCCGAGTACAATGGATTGCACCAATATATAGGCGTCTTTGGCCGCTCAGCAGCCATCTTGGTTAAGTCACAATCCTTATTTAAGCAGCCATCTTGGTAAGGTCACAGTCCTTATAGAGACAGCTTTGGCCGCAAGGTGGCCATCTTGGTAAGGTCAATTACTAGTCAAATCTGACAACAAAAATAAATAGACGTGTAAATAGATTTTGCCCCTACATTGGGGTGTAAAAACCCGTATAACCCCACAGGTTGTACTTCTACTTCACATGCACGGCTTGCATCGGTGCCACCACACGATTGGCTGAATAGGTTCATGTCTTGGACATTTTTAGGACGTACCTCAGGCATGTTAAAGGCCCAAGTATACGTATGTGTGCCATGCTGAACCCCACTGCAGACGGTAATGGATGTCCTGCCAAGCTTAGGTGTGTTAAAGGCAGGGTCTGCCATTGTCGAGGACACTTCACAACAATCTCTCAGAAGCTCCGCCGCACACATTGAAACACATTGCGAAGCCAAAGACGTTGTTGTTGTTGTTGTTGTTAGCGGTGTTCGCAACTTTTTGTGTTTCTATTTGCGGAGCCAAGGCTGTGTAGAGATAATGAATAATTTTTTCAGCACACACACAGAACCGTAAGCTAGCGGAATGCGAGGAGATAGTTTGGTGAATTTGATAAAAAAGTGCATTAGCTTACAATAGCGGAATATACCTTCTAACTGTCATCCCCCACACCCCCCTTCCTTTCCAGGGTGGCCAGGGACCTGCCCGTGGACCAGAACACGGAGTCGTCCCAGAGCGAGCAGATCGTGTGGGACGACCCCACAGCCAGAGAGGAGCGGGCGAGGTTGGCCGACAACCTGCAGTGGCCGGGTAGCCCCTCCCAACCCCTGGAGCCCCCCCTCCCCATGGCGCCCCCGCCCATGACGGTGCAGTTCCCCGACTCCCTGACCGACTCCGATCTGGTGGAGATGGGTATGGAGGAGACGTCGGTCGTTGTGGTTACAGTGTGGCGTCTGTGTGTGTGTGTGTGTGTGTGTGTGTGCGTGTGTGTGTGTGTGTGGGTGTGGGGTGTACGACCGTATGCACTATTGGTGCCATAGAAATGGGGGGGGGGGGAGAGAGGGGTGGAGACTGATTAGACTGTTCGTTTATGAGCTTGTTAAAGAACACAGTAATGTATACAGTAAAGGTCTTCACGGGTCCGGGTCCTCCTCCTCCTCCCTCCGCTGTCCTCAGCTGCCTGTGACATCATCGAGCAGCAGATGGGCCAGAGAGCGCTGACCCCCGTAGACGAGCAGGCGGGAAGCGGCATTCCCACCCCCACAGCCCCCAGTATCTCCTTCCCCCTTGCTAGGCCTGCGGTGCCCCCGGAGCCCCAGGTAAAATCCCACACAGGGTTCGTGGCAGGTAACTGATAGAGGCCACACCCCCAACGCCACGACGCATGGGGAGTAGCCAGCCATGTTTTTTTTGTTTTACACCATTTACTCCCCCAGCAGGAGATTCAGGAGGAGCCACCAAGGTTCCAGCTCTCCTCTCTTAGCCCCCAGGAGCGCATCGACTACAGTCACCTGATAGAGGAGCTCGGTGAGTTTCAGGCTTCCGTTCACAGGCCGCTCACGCTGCAGATAACGCATTGTGCCCTTTCCACGTTGGACGCATATTTTCCCAAGGCCCGCTGGCTGTTCACGGCCACGACTTCCATGCAGCTGTGTTGACATGAGGCTACGACTGCTTTACTGCTAGTACAAGGATACTCAAACGCGGTTTGAACATAGTTTTATGGGTTGTGGACCACACGTGGTTTATTTTCAGCAGCGTTTTCAAGGCGTTAATACTGTGCATTAATTCCACCTCGCTGTCCAGACTACATTAAAGGATACGGGAGGCAGAATGTAATTTGTTCTTGTATGTGTCAACCACATAAACACAGCAGCAGCTAGTCACACAGCCCTGTGACGGAACAGAGGTGTGTTTGATAACCAGCCATGTATCTACTAAGCACATTATTTAATGAAGGTTAAATTAACCCATAGCTCAACATCGCAGCCATCCTTGCCCGCTAAACAGCCATGTACCCATAAGCACGTTTTAATTAATTTAATGAACGGTTACATAGCACGAAAAGCCATTCTTGCCACTATGGTACAGGGTTATGATAGATGGTTAGCTAGCTGTTAGCAACAACACAAAGTGATATTCGGTTAAACGACAAACTTTAAAGTTAAACAAAGACATATTCTATCTTTGTTATTATCACGGACATAAGGTTAAATGTTTTGCATGATATGACTGATCACTGATCCAGATACAAGCTTTAATACTCGCGGTACCTAAAACGGCAATGCGTTTTCCGGCAGGGGGTACAATTTTGATATGACACCCGCGAGTGCGTCTTTATCAAGACTAGCAATGTTTAGGTTAAGTAAATCAACACAACACTATTTAAGCAGTCTATTTCTAATCCGCTTACTGTTTCTGAACAATAGCCTATAATAATCTAATGTAGTTATTGATGTGCACAGTGCATCACTTTTGATAATATGCCTGTCCTGCAGACTCAACTTGTTTATGCTATGGTAGCCTACCAGTTACTGTATCAAAAAATAGATTTACAGATTTGGTCACCTCAACTGCAAATGTTTAACATTAAACTTGTATTTACGGTTTGTGTGCTGGCGATCAACATCAGTTACTTATAGCTTGTACATTTAGCTGAATACTATGTAGGTGGCCATCCTCATAGGGGCGTTACCAAACAAACTGTCTGTATTAACCTACGTAATACGTGCACTATTTTATGATTTGCCTGTTTTTCCACCTCCATTACTTTCATGGCAAATACAGACCAGGGAGCTAACGGTCCATGTTGAAAGGCCAAGCACTAGAAATACTTTGTTTTCATGGAATGGGTCCTTTAAACTGACGCTCCTCCAGGGGAAATGTGGTTGTTAATTCAGTACAAGTACAATTTTCTGCAATAAAATGAGCCACAGCTTTATTTTAGGTACAGCTAGGTCACGTTTACGAGTGCGTTGGATTTTTTTAAATGCATGAAGTAGCCCTTCAACTGACGTTACTGCATACGCAACACAATGTTGGAGACTACGCTGTGCTCCGTAGGAATTTAATGGAATTCCTGTGAAAACGTACGCAACTACGCATCCAGTATGTAAACGGAGAGTCAAGTGCTATAACAACAAACTAGGTATTTTAATGTTGAGAGAGAAAATAAACCTGGAATGTTCCTCTCAACATTTTCCGAATTTGAACGCTGATGTGGGGTCGGTTTGTAGTGTCAAACGTGTGTGACTGGATGTGTGGTTGTGAAGTCTGGGGTAAGGAGGGGTGGAAAGCCATTTATTTAACTTTTTTTTTTTCTCTCTGTGTGTCTGTAGTCTTGGTAACCATTTCCCTGCCTCCCCCTCCTAATGTTGCGCGCCTGCTGTGCTACCACCAGGGGGCGTGGTCCTGGACAAGCAGTCCTTTGACCCCAGCTGCTCCCACATCATCGTGGGGACCCCTCTGCGCAACGAAAAGTACCTGGCAGCCCTAGCCGCTGGCAAGTGGATCCTGCACCGCTCATACCTGGAGGCCTGCCGCTCCCTAGGCCATTTCATCCAGGTCAGGACCTCCAGCAGAGATATCACCACACAGCAAGAACTATAGATAGAGCTCCCTAGGTCCCTTCATCTAGGTCAGGACCTCCAGCAGAGATATTACCACACAGCATGAACCTTAGATAGAGCTCCCTAGGTCCCTTCATCCAGGTCAGGACCTCCAGCAGAGATATAACCATATAGCAAGATAGAGATCCCTTCATCCAGGTCAGGACCTCCAGCAGAGATATAACCACACAACAAGAACTATAGATAGAGCTCCCTAGGTCCCTTCATCCAGGTCAGGACCTCCAGCAGAGATATAACCATATAGCAAGATAGAGATCCCTTCATCCAGGTCAGGACCTCCAGCAGAGATATAACCACACAACAAGAACCTTAGATGGAGCTCCCTAGGTCCCTTCATCCAGGTCAGGACCTCCAGCAGAGATATCACCACACAGCAAGAACTATAGATAGAGCTCCCTAGGTACCTTCATCCAGGTCAGGACCTCCAGCAGATATATAACACTATAGCAAGATAGAGCTCCCTAGATCCCTTCATCTAGGTCAGGACCTCCAGTAGAGATACTGGGAATATTACGAGTGATGTAATGCGTCTCTGTGGGAGCAAAGTCTCAAGCTAACATCCAAATCTACCACACGTTGCCTGAAACAATGTCAAATTACCTCAAAAGAGTTTGCCTGGAAAAGAGCCTGGGGCGTCGGTAATGCGGGCCCACCATGCACGAGCAATAGACCTTTACCAAAGCCTTAATTTGCCTTCCCCAGGAGGACGAGTATGAGTGGGGCAGCCGATCCATCCTGGACGCCCTACCCTCTATCACGTCCCAACAGAAGAAGCTGGCACTAGCTGCCATGCGCTGGAGGAAGGCCCTGCACGACCGCTCAGACCGGAAGGTACTCACAATGTTTGGCTTAGTTAGCCATGATGCTGTCATTATGCTAACACTATGTTTAACCAAGTTAGCCGTGATGCTGTTATTATGCTAACACAGTGTTTGGCTTAGTTAGCCGTGATGCTGTCATTATGCTAACAGTATGTTTAGCTAACCGTATGTTTAGCTAAGTTAGCCGTGAGGATGTGCTGCTGTCATTATGTTGTTTGCTTACGATTACTGCTCAACTGTTGTTTTGCATTAAAGCCTCTGCTTAATGCCGTAAATGTAAAAGTACACACACAGCGGTGAAAGCTAAAGCCGTAGCGCTGGCTGCTACGCGCCAGCGATGTCATCGTCTTCTACTTGTTTTGCCACAGGGGGCTTTCAGCGGTTGGACAGTCATGCTGAACATCGATCAGAGCAGGGAGTCGGGCTTCAGGCGCCTGCTGCAGTCTGGTGGAGCCAAGGTCTGTCACCGCTTCTGCTGTTTTCACAGGGGGGAGGGGGAGGAGGAGGAGATGGTAGATGAGTAGTAGTAGGAGGAGGCACTTCCATAGTCTCAGCTTTAGCACTACATGTGCTGAATGTCTGATACATGGTGCTGACATGCTACAGGGGTCTTTCAAGAAGTTGGGTAGGAGATTTTCATTGGCTGTCCTGTTGTCAAAAACTCAAATCAGTATAGAGAGCCGAAGTCTCTTCTGCGTTATAGGACCTTAGCTTGAAAATAATGTGTGGTAGTCAACGGCGAGAATCAAATTCTTTTTACATCCTGTTTGAATTGTGACACAAAGTACACATATGATGTTTGACTATTTTAAAAGAAAATTCTTCGAGTCAAGAAAGTCTCAGTTTCAATTTGTTGAAGTATAAGACTGTGAAAATATGTAATTGGTGAGGCTACAAACCCCGTGTCGCGTAAGTGTCATGACGTTTTCGCGCAAAAAAGCTACAAAGGCTGTAGTTCACTGAGTGGTTACACACAAAATTAAAGATTACTTTATAGTTTCACAACAAACTGCAACGTTCTTGACTTGAGCAGTTATCTATTCTATAGACACACATCATATGTGTATTTCGTGTCACAATTCAAACTGGATCTAAAAAATATTTTATTCTCACCGTTGACGACCATACATTATTTTTCCCCCCAATGAATTCCTCAGTATACGTTTTAACGTCCTATTTGGTCATTGAGTTATAAGCTATGTAGTTGGTCGTCGTGTATGTCAATCAAAACACCTCTCTCTTCTGCAGGTCCTGCCCAGCCCCTCCCCCAGCTCCTATGCAGAGACAACACACCTGTTTGCGGACTTCAGCCGTCTGAAGCCCGGAGACTTCCGCGTGGATGTGTCCGAGGCCACGTCGCAGGGAGTGGCCTGCCTCAAGCCGGAGTACATCGCAGACTATCTAATGCAGGCGAGTACGCTGCTGAGAACACATGCTATCGACCTCCAGAAGGTGGGAACTCAGTGGTTGCAGCACAGTGCTTTTCAACACCTTTTGAGACCCCCACAAAGTGGTTTGTCTGTCTCAAATTATGGACTACTTCTTTATTGGTAGCAAAAATGTATATGTAACGCGTTAATTACCGCATGTCTTCAACATGGGGTCCGGGACCCTTGGGGAGTCCTCGGAGGTACTGCAAGAGGTCCTCCAAATTGAGTCCAAAACAAAAAAAGTCTGAAAATGAATTAAAAAAATATTTACATAACTACAATCTAGCTTAGCATTGTATATTGCAGGCTACATCCATCATACATGGAAGCATAGACCGCCCTACACATAGTTGACCCGGCAACTAAATATTATATGTGAGACTGTGCCGTGTTCCTCACAGCCAAGGGGTCCGTAGCTTGAACAATGTGGAAGACCTCTGAATAAATGTATGGGAAGTTAGAAATTGTCCCCCCAATATGTGTAGTTGGGGTGTTGAAACTGACTAGAAACATAGCCCAGAAATCTTTAGATTTTCACCCGATAGTGGCACCATTTTCAAATAAATGTGGTCTGTGAAAAGGTTCTGGTTCCTACTGGTGGCCATTTGCATGCATGTGGTACGCATGTGCTTGTCCATGTAAAATATAATACTATAGTGATATTATAATATAATATACAATATAATACCATAATGATATAATAATATATAATATTATATTATAATATAAAATATAATAATATAAAATATCATATATAATATAATGACATAAAATATAATATAATGATATAATAATATCATATATACAATATAATAATATAAAATTATATAAAATATAATAATTTAAAATGTGCTTAAGTTATCCAGTAACCCCTGAGAGGTTTAGAAAGTCATTGGGCTATTCTAATATTACCCATGGCATCATGACATCCCCATAACATTTTGTATTAACATGGGATAATGCAAATATTGTATTATTTTCAAGAACTTCACTTCAATGAATGTTCAGAATCACAGATGGATAGATCTAGGGGAAATTTCATATTATAATTATTAATATTATGTAAATAAATCAGGGCTATTCATAAAGAATGCAGTGCTGTAGCCACATACACCCAGGACTAATTTAATTATACTCATTGTGATTGTACCCCCTGTCCCCCTCAACCACCCACGCTTTGATAACTATTTACTTCTGCTCCTTGTATTAATACCTACAGTATTGCCTATTGCATGCATACGACACATGAATAAAATGGCCGTGCGTGTCTCTCCTCTCCTCCTCCAGGAGCCAACGCCGCACATTGAGATGTACCGCTTGACAGATTCTCCGGCGGAGAATGGCAGCGCCACTCCCTCCCGCAAACGCAAAGTGCCAGCGGACCAATCTACAGTAAAAAAGTCAAGAGTCCAATAAGTTTTTTATTTTTTTTGCCACTGTCGAATTCGAATATGAAATTAAATGGAATGTAAATAATATATATTTGTATTGCTTGATTAAAAAAAAAAGTTAAACATATTATACGTGTTGTGTCAATAATGTAATGTTTGAGTGGGTGTGTAGAGGGGGAGTGTAAAATGTTGAGTCACTTTGAAACCGCTGTATTTACATGTTGTTGCCGGTAGAGGGCGATGTGTTCGTTTTAAATGAAGGTTCTGTTCAAAGTCCTTATGTTTCTGGTCTGTAATCGCTGATTATGCTGTTGCAGTAAACAGTCACTCATGTTCTTTTTCATAGCCTATCGACTTTTCACTAACTTTAACCATAGCAAAGAATACTAAATATCCTCAATATTGCCTATTCTTTGTTTATGTAACCGATGTATTAATTATCTATTAGGTTCATCCTGTCTGGTTTCAGTGACGATTAATCAGGATTAATGGCTGTAATTGTGCCATTATTGTGATAAAAGGCCATCAATATTTCCTTTACACCTCTGCAATTATGACAGAATATAGGCTACCTTATGCCACTGACGAGATTTAGACCGTTCTTGTATAGAGAAGGGAGTCTTGCTGTTAAGAAACAGTTGGGAAGTTGGGTTATTCATGGGATGACACATGAATTAAGTATTCCATTCTGAATGAGCTGGCAATATTGAACCTTTTTTAAATAGTGCTGCAGTTTACACATTTCAGATCGCATATGGCTTCTAAATAAGCACGCCATCAGTTGAGTGAACACTACTACTGCTTTAGACAGTGCGGCGAGAGAGACCGCGCCTCTTGACTCACCTCAGTGAACTGTCTAAATACGACGTTGTCTGCTTACACATGGCATGGTGGTTGGTGGGCTGTCCTGATGTATATTCGGGCCCACGGCAACTGCGTGTAAACCGTCGATCTCCAGACTTTTTTTTTTCTCTTGCATGCATAGGCTACGTTACAATTAATGCTATCTATCCATATGGCTGACTGAGACCGTTATTCTGCGACCAGGACATAAGCTATAGCCTACCTATCTGCCTGCTGTTGCTGTTGCAGCAATATCCTCATTAACATTCCTTTGCCGTGCACTCGACACGAAAAGCCTTTAAGCTCGAGTTTTGTCGTGGGTGGGCAGCTTATCTGCGCGCTTCTTGCGCACCGTGCACGCAGCCGTCACCGTTAACCGCGGATCCCGTTTGTAGCGTACGACTGAAGATCGCTGAATCCCTGATAATATCCACCCTTTTTAAGCCTTTAACTCGAGTTTGGGCACATGGTGAACAGTGGTCCCACGAGGGAGGCGCCCGTATGTTATGCGTTTGAGCCGGACACGGTACTGTAGTGTAGTGGGGTTGTTCTTTGGCTTGCCCTCGGAACTCGTGACATTGTTCGTAGGACCTGGCAACATGTGCGCCAGATTGGTGTGAAGAGCCAGTCCGGCTCAGAGGATTCCATTCCCCTCGGATAGGCTACGCGAAGTGCTACCCGACGTAGCGACGCACCTTGTTTCAATAGGAGGTAAGTGAGTCGATCCGTTTTGTATAGTTTATCACGTCCTTTTGACGGGTTTGACGAGTTAGACGTCGCATGCATTTCGTTATGGTGTGGTGCACCGACTGGGTTACAATAAGCGCGACGGTGGTGCTTTCTCTCCAGTGAATAGGCTATTCTGTTGGAGGCTTTTCAGTGTTCAGGCTGTCATATCCAGTGACGTTGAGGTTAAATATTAGTGCATCACACATCGGTTTCATACATTTAGCAAATCTATATAGATCACAACCGCAAACTAGATAGATAATAACTAACATTGGCTAATAAATGCAGAGATGCCTTTTATTATGTTGTTAGCCTACTTGTCAATTATCCATCCAGTTCCTTTGCTTATCATATAGGCTATTTTTTAAATAGACATATTATCGAGTAGATCTATTGATTACATATATTTCCCATCAATTGGTATATTAATGGGAAATAATGCGTAATCAATAAATCTGAAATATAAACATACTCTGTAATAGGCCTGCTTTAAATAACCAATAAAAAGGTTAGCCTGCTAGCCTAACCAAAAAAAATAAAAACTATCTGGCCAAAATGTTAATATAAATTTCATCTGAATGCTGGTTTTAAAAAAAAATTCTAATCCAAAATTAAAACTAAAGAAATTTACTTTTTTTCTTTCAACGTTTTGGCTTTTATCGTTGTGTAGCATATTGAATATTTTTGTAAACAATATGACATGGTCTAAATGAGACATGGTCTCAATGAGACATGACATATGAGAATTAGAGTAAGATTTGTGTTCGCATTCAAAGGTGCGACTCACTTAAAAAGTCGGACCACCAGGTTACTCTAGCCCGGGTGCCTTCACAAAGTAGGCCTGTCTTCATTTAGGGGAACAGCGTCATGGTAAATAGCGACTGCTAAGTTAACCTGGCGGCGGCGCGCTCTATTGTGTTTTATACACACGCACACGCACACTCTTTTGTTCGGGGTGTATGCAATAGCCGGGGGGAGGAGTAGGGTCAAGGAGGGGCATTCACATTTATGACTGACAAGTTCCCCGGACCTTACCTGGGTATTGGATAACATAGCCTGACAGCAGCACTAATGTGTTTCCCTAGCGTGTGTGCTTTAGAGCAAGGGTGTTTAATTAAGGAACATTTACATACATGGAAAGTGCAAAGATTGAACCACCTACCCAGTGCCCAAGTTACTAGTTACTTATTACTCCTTCAAAAAGTAATTATTACTTTACTTATTACTGGGTAATACAAGTAATTTGTTACAATACTCGTTACATTACTACATTACTTTCACAATCACTACCCTGCCTCGCTCCTTCCGAAAATGACAACCTGTGTAGCCAGCTCATTTTAGAATTGAATCCTCTTTATTGGAACAATATTGAACCTTAGGAGTCAACAATCAGCCAAAGTGAAAACATTGGAGCCTCTCAGACCAGGTGATTGGACAGGTTGGTTCAATTAGCCTACCCTATATTTGCTTGGACCAGAAATCTTGTGTTTGTAATGCAGCATTACTTGGATTAGTAATATGATTATTAGTACTTTTTGGGGAAAAGTAATTAGTTAAACTGCTAGTTACTGGAAAAAGTAATAATATTACAGTAACTAGTTACTAGTAATTAGTTACTGCCCAACACTGTAGGCCACAGATGGAAGGCCAAGCTGGACCTTTAATGCAGCTTGTGTAATGGCACCAGCGGAGAGCCATGTAGTCTCCCTGTGTGCGCAGTGACTCACAGAGAGAACGCAGAGAGACTAAAGGGATTTTCACACTGCACTTAAAAGCATTTTGAGAACGTGCTTATCCTCGGGCTAGTAAAGCGTTCACACTGGCACAGTCCTGGAACATTACAAAGTGGGCTAACACATTTAAAACAACCAGGTTGATCAAAGTGCTGGAGATATTTAAGAAAACATATAAACACGAGTAACAAGACAAAAATTTAAGTGCAAATACAAAATACTAACAACGTACAACTCTGAAGCAGGTTTAAAAGCCAATGAATAAAAGTGAGCTTTAAGTCGCGATTTAAAAATGTGAAGGCTGGGGGCCAGTCTGACATGCACAGGCAGTTCATTCCACAACCCAGACTTAAGCCTGGGGCTAGCTAGCTAGCCCTGCGACGGGTCTAAAAGGTTCCAGTGTCAAAATGAAAAACTAGCCCCGCTTCAGCTCTTAGCCCCGGGGCAATCATCGGCCCGGGTCTAAGAGAATATGCAGTGTGAAAAGCCCTATGAAGTGAAAAGAGAGACAAAGAGAACATTTAAATAAAAAACACATACGGAGAGCGAGAGACAGAAATTCTCCGGAGGTGGCCGGAGGGCTGGTGACTAGTGATTCATCAGCACATTTCTAGGCAGTGCGGAGGACCAAGCTCAATAGGATTATTTGCGGGGGCCCACAGGGTTCAAAGGGGTTGGCACCTGGGACACATGCCGCAGGTCACGTGATGGAGGGGAACTACTGATCACTGACACCTGGCCATTCGCACCGCCAAGATGATGCCCAGAGCTCTCTAATGGGGTGGCAGGTTGCGGCCCGTGCTAGCAAGCAACAGCTACTAAGCGCTGCTCTGTTAATGGCTGACTGGAGAAGCTCTGTTTCCTTAGCAACTTGAAGCCTGCGACGTGCTCTGGCCGGACGTGTGCAAAGAATCCGACGCACCTGTTCTTCTTTTGTGAGTGCTTGTCATCGGTCTTGGGTTCGACTGGCCTAAATCAGTGTCTTTACGTTCTGGTGAGCCTGTAATGTGGTGTGTGTGTGTGTGTGTGGGGGGTGGGGGGGGTGGGGACGCAATCACTCACAGAGGTCCAAACCAGAACGACAACGGGTTCTGTGATGATTCCAGGAGCAAAATGGAGGAGCGTGTCTTTAAAGTGTAAAGACCTTCACCCCCAGACCACCTCCTCTGAAAGGGCCAGCAGATTAAGAAGTGAGGGCCCACCCTGGGTGAGGGTGGGGAGGGGGCTGGCCCAGCCTGAACACCCCTTAATTCCTCCTCTCTGCTTTATAAACACAGTTTGATCTGCACACACACACATAGGCAAGACTGTACACTACACACACACATACACACAGGCATGGACTGTACACCACACACACACACACACACACACACAGCCTCAACATAGCTACCTCCCCCAACATGAGGCTTGCATTGCCATCTCCCTTGCTTAAAGTCCCTCTGGAGGTTCTCCTGAGTCACTATGGCAACCGCCTATAACAGTCAGTCAGAGTCTTGTGGAGATCCATAACGTCCTCATCTTCTTCAGTGTGCAGACGTCAGCTGTAGTCATGGTTTTCCCACTGAGGGAGGCCAGGCCCTGCTGGTGGCCTCTCTATACAGCAGCGCATTGGTCCAATGTCAGAAGAGACAGGCCTCTTACCTTTACCCTTTGTATTTCTGTTGACCACAGTGCAAGGAGACAACTGGCCTCCTCCAGGGACCATTGTTAGCTTTTACATCCATGCTCTAGTCTAGCTGTGTGTATCGGTATGATTTGTAATGGCGGTCAGAAAACTTAGTCTCTGACTTTGGCACCTTAATCCCGCCCCTAGCCCCTGTACGTAAGCGGCTCCAGTTTCCAGCCCAGCTTCAAGTTGGTGCCTCTCTGGAACCAGTTTTCCTGGCCGAGAGCCGGTGCTTTTGCTGTCGAAACGCAAAGAACTAATTTCAGATTGGGCACCGGCTCTGAACCGGCCCTCAAATTGCGTTGGTGGAAAAGGGGTATTAGAGAGCTTTTAATGGAGCTCTATGAGAGATGTCTGAAACGCAAATACGGCAGTTGGAGGAAATATCCAAATAACACATAATGCACCATAATCCAAAAGAGCCAATCATGTGCTTTGTAACTGCCAAGCATTAACCTATCTAACCAATTGTGTGGTTGCGCTGACGTAAGCCACCTGCCTATACTGTCTTCCTAAATAACTGCCCGGGGCATTTCAAAGATGGCTGCCAGTGGCGAGACTTGACTAGAAGGACATTGCTTATGTTACTGTTTTTCAGTAAGTATACAGCCCCTCATACAACCACTGTTAAGCGCTGCTCGGTTAATGGCGGATTGGGGGTTACCTGAGCTAAAGGAAGGCATATATACAGGAACAGGACGGATCGCCACCGCTCTGCGCCAGCGAAGCCTTCCGTCAGAGAAGCTCCCACCACAGAGGAGCAGATTGGATTTGGATCAGTTCACTTTCTGAGGAGGGGGGGGGTGGGGGGTTGTATCAACTAGAAGGAGTTTGGTTCTCTGCAGTTCAACTATGAATAATTATTCTGGGAAAGGGTGATGACGTGTAATGCCCAAGTAGATCTGTATGAGACTATTGGCAGCTGTCTCAACCAATTAGAAAGCACTTACACACTCTCTCTCTTTCTCCCTCCCTCCCTCCCTGCTAATAGATTGCTAGTCTCCAGGGTCTTGGGACAGTGCTAATATCGATTTAGATGGAGAATGATGTCACACACCCACAAATTAGTTTCCATATCTGACGTCAATTAGCATTCAGCCTGGGTTAAGTGTGTGTGTGTGTGTGTGTGTGTGTGTGTGTGCGCATGCAGGTCTTTAGCAACCGCATCACCACGGTGACAGTGGTTGTGGGATACAGTAGCAGACAAAGCACTGACGTTGGAGCAACTCGATAGCTTTCCGGCGTTCTCTCAGCAGAGATGTCTGAGGAAGTCCTGCTGTATAAACTGCCCTGTGTCCTGTTGCTGTTGTGTGTGACGCTGCTCTGTATCGCTGAGTCTCACAGAGCCTGCCTTTACTTGTGACTAGTCTCACAGAGCCAGCCTTTACTTGTGACTAGTCTCACAGAGCCATCCTTTACTTGTGACTAGTCTCACAGAGCCAGCCTTTACTTGTGACTAGTCTCACAGAGCCAGCCTTTACTTGACTAGTCTCACAGAGCCAGCCTTTGCTTGCATAGTCTGGGACACAGCGCTGGCTAACTTTGACAGTTATTAAAACAGGATGGGTATATTGATTGACATCAAACACTCTTATTGGCGAAATTGTAGTTTAAACCTATATTGAGGAATATGTTAATTTGGCTGTTGGCAGGTCTTGTAAATCTTTCAAATTAGTAGGATAGTGTTACTGCTTTAATTAAACACTTTAATGAATTAATAATGCACTGAACTAGCTTTGTGCCGGAATTATGTACAGTTTTGAGTGACAGTGCTAACAGCCAATGAAAATCTTCTACCTTACTTTCTGATAGTGCTTATTTATGTATGTGCATATGTGTCAGATGTTCAGCACTATTTGCTTGTGTGACTTTACACTATTAGTGCTGTTGAACGGAGGAGACTTAAGCTATACATCACCAAATGATTCAACGCTAAACCATTCCAGAAAGACTTTCCATACGCACAAATATAATATATATATAATTGTTATATAATTGTTATATACTGAGGAACGTGTGTCTCAGTTAATTGTGCGTTTGGCCACAGACAGAAACTTGAATCTCAAAGTGTTTTCAGCGTATATCTTTAACTGGAGCTGTACAGTTTGATCTGTGTTCATATGCGGTATACTAATGAGTAATTTGTATTAATCTATATTAACGCTGCTTTCACTGACAGCTATGCTACAGTATAACCAAACCATGGTGCTCTGTGGCCGCTGCTCATATCAACATCTAGCACCTCTGCTGAAAGAGAAGGGTCTCCTTTGAGCTAGGCAGAAAATGACTCTGTGCTTTTTTGGGGGGGGGCTTTAGTCAAATAAATTGGACACAGTTGCCATGGCTGCTTGTCTTCCGCCAGCACTGTAGCTGGTCGCTGTACGTACTGCATATTGGTAAGTCTTCTCTCTCTGTCTCTGTCTGTCACTATGCCAGCGAGGCCTTGGGCTCGGCCGCCATTTATCACTGCCCATACTAATGATAGACCCCCACTGGGTGGCCCGCAGTATTGTCCCCCCATGGGGGGAGAAAGAGGGAGAGAGACAGAAAGGGATGGAGATTATGGTGTTAGAGAAAGGGGGAGAGAGAGAGAGAGAGAGAGAGGGAGAGAGAGAGAGAGAGAGAGAGAGAGAGAGAGAGAGAGAGAAGGATGGAGATTATGGTGTTAGAGAAAGGGGGAGAGAGAGAGAGGGAGAGAGACGCGGGGAGAGAGAGAAAGGGAGAGAGAGAGAGACGGGATGAAAAAAGGGAAAGAGACACTTGCCTCCTCTCTCGTGTCTGTCTGTGCGATGGTAAGCGGTCCCGGGGGGGTTTGACATTTAACCGCTGCAGCCGTAAGCAGGCAAGCAGAACACCAGCCCACGTCCTTCGGCCTGGCGTTTCAGCATGTCCACGCCAGCATGCCTTCACTGCTGTGACCAGCACAGTCACCATGTGCTGTCAGCTTCTAGATACAGTATATACCTATCATATACAGTATATATATGCTGTGTATATATACTGTATACAGTATATACGTATCGTATACAGTATATATGCTGTATACTGTGTACAGTATATATACTGTATACTGCGATGTGATACTGTGTACAGTATATATACGGTATACTGCTTATGGAATACAAATAGAACTAGTTGGCATTTTGAAGTAAATTCAGTCTAAGATTATTTATAAAGAAAATGAAATCTGCCAATAATTTACTAGATATACTTACTACTAAAATAAAGAGACCACTGCACATTTAAAATAATATAATAGTAATAAAAATAACAAAAAAATATAATAATTCAATACATTTACACAATATATCACATGTAACTAAAAATTAAAAATGTATGAATAGTAATATCAGAGAAACTGCTGCAGTTATTTTCGCGGCTGTATATATATGTATATATATATACAGGTTTACAAGCATATTTTTATTGACCTAGTCATAATTGTTTTAATATCAAATATGTTTTGAAATCGTAATGACTAACCATTTTATTTTTTGTAGTAATATAGTAATTACTTACACACACTATATATGTATCCAAACTGGCCTGGGAACGCCTCGGGATCCCCCAGTCAGAGCTGGCTAATGTGGCTCGAGATAGGGAGGTTTAAGGTCCCCTGCTGGAGCTGCTGCCCCCGCGACATGATTTCGGATAAGCGGATGAACATGGATGAATGGATATATACACACACACATACAGTTACTGTATCACTTCATCAGCATTATATGACCAATCACCTGCGAGCACTTCTTCTCCCATCTTTGGCCCTAGCCCTGCATCTTCTGCTGTAATAAATCCGACTCCGTGTGTATGCGTGTGTACGTGCATATCGCAAACCTTTATAAAACATTTTTAATAAAATAATAAGGAGCAGGTTAAGGGGGCATCGTTTGTTTCCATGTGACATTTGGGCTTGTGCAGCTTTTGAGGCGGTCATGTGATTAAGTCCTCCTCAGTAGCCATGCTGAGTCTCTGGTTCCTCAGCTGTTTACCTCTTCATTAATCCTGCCGTGGGCGACGGCAGCGCCTAACCAGAGTGCTCCATCCTCTGGTAATTAAATGTCTGCTGGGGGACATTTCATCCCCCAGAGAAGATTTCAGAAAAACTGATGCATGCAAAACACACACACACACACACACACACACACACACACACACACATATATCCACACACACACACCACACACGCACGCACACATATCCACACACACACACACACACATACACACACACACACACACACACACACACACACATACACACCACGCACGCACATATACACACACACACACACTGTCCTAGGTGAATAGCATGGCATTTATAATTAGTATGCTGCGTGGTTCCGTTGATTGCTTCATTATTTTCCCAATAAGCACCTGTGAGAGACTTTTGATGGATGTTAAACATCTGACAGTAATCCATACTAAAGCCTTCATTTCCCTGGGACTCCCATCTGTGTAACACCTTCAAGAACCTGTTTGTGCTGCAGTGTTTGGTCATGATGCACGGATCTGGTTTTTTCTTCTTTGCCGATACCGATTGATGATTTTCAGTCCGTAAAATCCACCAATACAGATTTTATACTTTTATATATATATATTTATATATATATAAAAGTATATAAAATTCATGAATTTAAGAAAAAAAATGTATATGGGAAAACGCATGAAATCAAGAAAAGCGTAATTGATTGATTTCATTGTAACATTAAAATGTCTAATGGCCATAATCTAATTAGAAGGACTACCACCAATCTAGTATTTTGAGTTGAAACCGTCCGATTCTGATCTCCTGCCGACTGATTGAGGCACGTAGCGTTTGGGATACAGTGCCATTATATTTAAACTAGACTAAATACTATTCAAAGTCCTTGTATATAGGACTACATGTGATTACTAGCCTAGGGTTTTGAAGGCTACATCATTTGTCTGATATCTTTCACATTCCCTGGCTGTGACACTGTGAGTACTTGTAGTGTTCAGAACACTGTTGTGCGTGGTAACCTCAACACAGTGAGTACTTGTAGTGTTCAGGACACTGTTGTGCGTGGTAACGCAACACAGTGAGTACTTGTAGTGTTCAGGACACTGTTGTGCGTGGTAACACAACACATGAATAACACATGAATAAAGGGTTAGAAGCCTAAAGACATGGTCAGTCATTCAGTCATCGCTCCGAGGTCCTCCACGGCGCTGATTTAGCTACAAGTGGCCATTCGAGGAACAGCAGATTTTTTCATTGCAGGTTCCTGATAGGTTTCCTTCCTCCTTAAACATGGCCGCCCTGGGGGGGAGCTGACACGGGAAGGTCACCCCTGCCCGTGGGGGGTGAGCAGGAGGGGCAGATGAGAATGGAGATGGGGGGGCCAATCATCTGTGAAGCAGTGCTTAGCAATGCAATGGGATCTCAGCGTGAGCGACTGCAGGAGGCAATCACACCCGTGTGACTGTTCAGGAATTAAAGCTGGACCGGGCGATTTTGGAAGCAATGAGCAGGAATCAGTCGCATCTCTGGGACCTGAACCCACGGCCTTCTCTCTGGGAGTCAAACCCCCAGCAGACCCCCCCTTCCTGTCCCCCAGTTCGTTAGAAACATGCAGCAAACTGATTATTTCATCCCGACACTTCAGCTTGACACAAGGAAGGGGTACTGTAGGGTTTTAATACAACGTTCCTTGTGATGTTGACACCTGCTGGACTAAATCCTTCAGGCCTTCAGGTTCCTTCTTATATGTTATATGTGTGTGTGTGTGTGCTTCCTCGTGCACGACCACGTTGCATGTCTACACTGTGTGTGCATGTGCATATGCTCTCAGCCTCACGCAGACATGCTCTTGAGCTACTCTATCTCGTTAATAACGGGGGGGGGGGGGGGGGGATGATTGATAGAAATACAAAAA
>JAODUK010051136.1:0-19056 GCA_027564635.1 Typhlichthys eigenmanni
TCGGACATACTACTAATTGTGACATACTGCTTTTTGCCTACTATATAGTAGACAAGTACGGGTATTCGGATGCAGCCCTAGAACATGCAGGGCAGCGGGCCACCAGGACCAGGATTGGGGAACCCTGACCTTTATTATATATATATAATAATAATAATAATACATATTATTTCAAGACGCCTTTCAAGACACTCAAGGACATCTTACATTGCAAACACACAAACAGACACAGAATATAAATCCTTTGACTAAGACAGGAGCAGACATATAGAAGATCTAAATAAGAGCAGAGTGTGTCATGCTGCCCCCTCCAGGTGAGCAGGGTGCGGGCAGAGGCCCGGCTGGCCCTGCTGGCCCAGGCGGGGGTGGCCGTGCGGGGGCTGGTCCAGGAGGCCCTGGGCCAGGCGGAGGAGGAGCTCGAGAGAGAAAGACGCCTCAGTGAGCAGAGGAGGTCTACGGAGGACTGTTCTGTATGGGCACGTGCACACACACACACACACACACACACACACACACACACACACACGCACACGCACATAAGTATTTTATGATATTTTTATATGTATGTACAAATTATTTATATTATTAGCTTAATACATTATAATAAATATTATTCAATCAGTAATACCTGATGCAATGGTGAGTGTTGCTATGACAACAACGTTGGTCTGTCTGCCGCAGGAGGATGAGTTTGACCTGACGGACTTCGAAGAGTTCGACGAGGAGAATGGAGACATCTTTGTGGACGTGACCTCCACCGCTGGAGTGTGTGTGTACCCTGTGGCCTGCCGCGTGATTGACAGCTATGAGGTAGGACACACACACATATGCACACACACACGCGCACACACATACGCACGCACACACACACTCATACACGCACACACATACATACACACACACACACACACACACACACACACACACTAAGCAATGAGATTGCAGACCATCGTTCTTTATTATTCCTTTTTTTTTGTGTTTACGTTTCTGTAGGCTAGCCAATCAGATGAGCTTTCAATCAAGGAAGGGGAGGAGCTTCAGGTTATCGAGGAGGGAGATGTGGAAGACTGGCTCAAGGTAAACATATTCTGACAAATTACAGCGCGCAGAAAGTGCTGTCAGCTACACCATCTCACCCTACAACCGCTGTGCTCTCAATCCACTTCTTGTGTGACGGTTTCTCATCTTGATCAAGTTGAACTCTTTGTGACCTCTTTATGCTTATTCTATCTTGCATCACGTTGTTTTGTAGTCGATATATATTTTAAATCAACCTTTTGCACTTTTCTAGGTGTGTAACGCATGTGGTCAGGTTGGCTATGTCCCTGAGCGCTACGTGCAGTACCTGTGTGTATCAGCAGAGGGGGTAGTTCAGCTGGACTGTTCATTCAGCTCTGGCTCTTCCCTTGGGAATAACAGAAGGGAAATTAGTAGAGGTCAGTGTGTGCGTGCGTGTGTGTGTGTGTGTGTGTGTGTGTGTGTGTGTGTACAAATGTTTCCCTCAATCAAAATAGCCCATACAGAATATTCCAAGACATTATTATATTACATTACTGTATTAAATTCTTTGTGTGCGTGTGCTCGCATGCAGGCATGTGTGCGTGTGTGTGCACAAATGTTTCCCTCAAAATGAATATCCCACATGGAATAATCAAAGACATTATTATATATTACTGTACCTTCTTGGTGTGTGTGTGGGTGCGTGTGTGTGCAGGTCTGGCCAGAGCTTTGTACTCCTACAAGGCCCAGAGTGCTGACGAGATCTCATTCCAGGAAGGGGAGATAATCCACTTGGTACGCTGTAGGAAAGGACAGGTCAGTAGAGGTCAAACAATATATGTGCCAATAACAAAGAATGTATCTGATCTTGTCCACTTGGTACAGTCAGAAAGGACAGGTCAGTAGAGGTCAAACAATATATGTGCCAATAACAAAGAAGGTATCTGATCCTGTCATAGCATAGGGCCATTTCCACACCATATTCTAGATTAAAACCTCATAACTAAAAGTAAAGCAAATAGGAATTTATTATTTTGTGTAGTTTGTGTTAAAAATAAAGACAAATACCTGATGTACCAGAGGTGCGTTCAAATTATGCGAACGTTTGTGGCGAACGCGTTTGTTCTACATGACATTTGAACGTTTGTGGCGAACGCGTTTGCTCTACATGACATTTGAACGTTTTGTGGCGAACGCATTTGCTCTACATGACATTCGAACGTTTGTAGCGAACGCGTTTGCTCTACATGACATTTGAACGTTTTGTGGCTAACGCGTTTGGTCTACATGACATTTGAGCGTTTGCTCTACATGACATTTGAACGTTTGTAGCGAACGCGTTTGCTCTACATGACATTTGAACGGTTTGTGTAAGCATTCCAAATTGTTAGATTCAAACTGTCACCCTTTGTCCATTGTCAATGTGTGTTAGTCGTGAACTACCGCCTCAGACCGTTGGCGTGTGTTCGCAAATGTTTGCGGCGAACTCAAAGCAAACAAAAGCAAAGCCGTTTGAATATGTTCACAAACTGTTCGTTCCTAATTTGACTGCACCTCAGATCTTACACACGCTCACCTTCAATACTAACTAATAGCAATGAGTAATTATGAATGCTTGTGATGTCCAGGTGGATGACGGTTTCTGGGAGGGAGAGGTAGACGGGAGGAGAGGTGTCTTTCCATCCCTGGTGGTGGAGCTGCTGCAAGATGAGGGAGAGGAAGAGGAGGTGGAGGAGGAGGATGAAGGGAAGGTGAGGGACTGGGATCTCCTGCTTTGTCGATTTGGACAAATGAGAACAACTAAAATAACAAAATAATATAAATGTTCTTATAATATATTGTTTAGTATGAATTAGCTTGTTAATATTCTGGAGATTGTTCTCTTAAGGCCGCCGCCCACTGGTGTTGTCGTTTGGTGGAATACAACGTTCGAAAGGTAAAGTCAAATTGACGGAGGAGCTCAGAAACCTGCAGATATTCAATGCATGTTTATGGCTTGACGCACAAGAAATAGAACCTCTAAACCTCGGCGTCGACGCACGTCAGATGCTGCCAGCGGGCGTTGCCCCGTTAAAAATAACTAATTCTAAAACTCTGCCTTCAGTGGGCGGTGGCCTTTAGAGGCAGGGTCAGTCACTCTTGAGAACGCTTGCTAGCTTCGAGCTCAAATCAAAACATTATCCCTCCGAACCTCCTTCCCACACATTTAAACACATTGTAAAGCCAAGCGGCATTGGTTACATTTTGTTAATCTTCCTATTTACGTAGCCAGGGCTGGTAGAAGTACCGGGGTATGTTATCAGCACACGCAGAGAACGGAAAGATAGCGAAATACGAGATAATTGGTGAATTTGACAAAAAGTCTATTAGCTTACAGTTAGCTTGCAATAGCTGACTGTACCTTTAACAGGTGAGCTGTGATACTGAGCTTTATCACGTTTCACTCACCCACTGTTTCTCACAATATCGCCTCTCATTCTCGTTTAGACTCTCCCTGCTGCTGCTGCTTTTTCTCCCCCCGTCCCCAACCCCTGCTCCTCTGTCCCTGGGGACCCCCTGCCAGGCTTCAGTCCGAAGCGCAGGCCATGTGCAGTACACAGGTCTACGCCCCCTAAGGGTGGGGAGGACAAAGGACAGGCCCTTCCCATCGAGCCACAGGGGCTAACGGACAGCATGATAGGTTAGCAAAACATTTGTTTTCTGTTTTATTGATTGTTCTACAGTTGTTTATGTGTTTATGCCTAAGTTTTCTGTTTTATTGATTGTTCTACAGTTGTTTATGTGTTTTTGCCTGAGTTTTCATTTTATTGATTGTTCTACAGTTGTTTATGTGTTTATGCCTGAGTTTTCTGTTTTATTGTTGGCTTTTAGTTGTTTTATGTGTTTGTAAACAATATGTTTGTGTCACAGAAAGTGCAGGCAGCAGCCATGGTTCCCCACATGGGTCTAGCCTGCACCTAAGACCAGTATGTATGCATGCAGTAGACTTTTCTTCACACAACTTGGCACACATATGAAAACACATACAGTATGGAATACCGTTACTAGAACAAATATAACACTCATATTTGTTACTTAGGCTGCTATAAGATTATCTGATAAAAGTTGATGAAATTGAATCAGTAACCCAGTGAAAATATATAAATGGTTCTCTAAACATCCGTGTGTCTCATCCATCCATCTGCTGTTATTTCAGTGTCGTCCAGCCCCTCCTCCACCATCCCAAGTGTCCTCACTCCAGCCATGAGACAGACAGACAGACAGACAGACAGACAGGTTTCTTTACTGCTTCATCGCACAAAGAGCTGCCATTTTGAGCCCAAACTCAGTGTTTATGTTTTAGAAACACAACTAAACTAAAGGGGGTGTTAGAGGAGGAGTAGAGGAGAGTTGTCAAAGTAAGGTTCCTTGTCAGATTGCTTTTTAAATTCTATGTAATACTGGACACAGATTACAGAATGTGTACGTTTAAAGCCAAAGCAAACCTATTTAATATAAATGATAGATATTGCAGTTGTAATATATTGTAGGATATGTAGTATGTATTTGCTTCAACACCCAATCCAACATTTTGTTCAAATTCTTTTTGAAATTGTGTTTTTTTTTATTTGTATAGTAAAGTAATTTTAACCATAATAAATACTGTTTTAAATTTAAATCAATCTTTCAGGCACACAATATATCAGAATTCAAATATCTGCAAGTTTTTGTGAATCACCAGGATAATTGCCAATTCCTTGTTTTCCATTTATTCGAAAGTTGTGTGATACTTTCCATAGTAACCTAGAACATTTTATAAATTAGCGGTAATATTGTCATTGAGACATCTATTTATATAGACATGTATTATTGTATGTTAACAGTATGTAAAATATATTTATTCAAATGTGACCCTAAATTTACTTTTTATTTTCCCTGTCATCAGTTGTTTGTGTCATGAGTATCTGTAAAAAAAGGTAGCCTATAGGCTTTTATCCATACTTTTATCACATTACCATACAAAAAGCTCATTAGCTACTGGAGCTTGTCACAATACAAAATAATGTACAGGGTCAAGGTCACAGTGATCAAGTAAAGAATGACAACATACAAAAAAACTGGTTTAAAAAGCCTTGGTCAGGTATATTTATATCATGAGATTCCATAAGAATAAATAATTAGATACATCTGTATATTCACTTTGAGACTTGCCCAAAGCATGGGATTATACTGTATTATATCATGTACATTTTCCAAGCATTCTCGAAAATCATGTTGAGTACACATGCATCTTAATGATTCCGTACACACTACAAGATAAAAACTGTAAAAATCAATTAAGCAAACATGCATCCCCAGTATATGGCCTCAAGAGCTGCAGTTTACAGTAGCATTATTAGTCCTATAATGGAAATGGACCTGTTAAACTTTAACACAAGTCATAGAAGGGCAAACAAAGGTGCAGGTAATACAAATGAGTATGTTTGATTTAGTGTAGCTGCAACAATGAGCAGGCATTGATTGACAGACATTTGCAAGCTTGCCAATCATCACGTGCGCACCTAAATCAAATAGACCCGCATTAACTGTGTACCTCGCTTAACACATCTGACGCAATTGTGTTCATTTGTGACAGCTTGGTGATTTTAGATAAATCAGAGGTGGGAAATCAAGGTTTGGGTTATTGCCACATCATATTTTAGTAACTGTAAATTATTTGGAAATTAGAAATTCCAGATAAAGTGGAATGGTTTACTTAACATGTTTCAATGTAAGCATCGATTGATATCCCATATTCATCTATTTCTCATGTTAAAACAGATTTGCATAGCATACAATAGTACACACCTTCATATCTTTAGTTTCGTTTAAATTTAGCATACATCAGTGTTTTATTTGGTACAAACACAATATTATATAGGCCTATAAGCGTTATAAGTTGTTGACGTGTTTAGTTACCAGCAGAGGGCGATATTGTAACATCTTTCATGCAAATAATTTTAGTGTCACATCAATACTGTATATCTTTGAACAAAAACAAATGATACAAAAGCTATACATTCATATGTAGCTAAATGCTATTATTGGGTCATTGATTTCGTTCTTTAGGGTAAATGAAGCAATCATCTTGGATCACAAATCAACATGTTAAAACTGGAACATTTAAAGCAATTAGTATAGGCAACATTTGTGAGAACACAAGTTCTCAGAGAGAGAGAGAGAGAGAGAGAGAGAGAGAGAGAGAGAGAGAGAGAAAATGCAGTAAGGTGAGAAAGCAAGGTTAAAAATGATGATGAAGCAAATGACATAAACATTTCACAAGAGAAAAAAGTTCCCAAATCTGGGAAATGTTAAAATTGTGTGAAACCAAATGTAGATTTCCCCGGAAGCCTTTACACACCCAGTTTTGTGGGAAAGCCATGCATAAAATCTAAATGGTCATTTTTTTTTGCCATTGTGGAAATATAGCTTGCAAGTATCCAAACATCTGAAATGTGAAATAGTATACATAGAATTCATATAGTAGCTGTAGCAATTGAAGAGGTCCCGGTTAATAGCTGCAGGCAAGCCATTTTACAGCTGTGTACAGTGTGTGTGTGTGTTTGTATGTGTGTATGTGTGTTTCCTGTAGAGAACATCTTTTTGAAGGTGTTTGTTTTGCTATTGTATTTCCTTCTTAGGATTAGCCCGGATATACACACATTGTGAAAGGAAACTAATTGTCAAACACATCGCCAGTTCTGCTGTGGAAATGACAAGTCTGCTTAAAATAATGTTTATCCTTAAAAAACAATTTAATACACTTAAATACATATTATGTTTCACAGTTTTAATCAGTATTAGTCTGCTTCTATTTTTGTTGAGGAGAATGTCATCTCCCCATTTTTATGGTGTTATGTGAAAATCTAATTTCATTAATGTGTGGTCTGTGCGTTATTTATTTATACTTAGTAATACAATCATAAATCCTTTGTATTTTCTTCTATTGTTCATAATTGTGCCATTGGGCATCCTTCTTGGTGAGCAATCTGTCATATTCATATGCTGACAGAAACCTATGAGTTGGGAAAATGAAATGGATCTGTCCAAAGTCCAGGTGGTAGATACTGTCCATGTGACACATTTGTCCATGGTCCATGACAAATCTTGAACAAATAGCAGATCTTGTATTGTGTTGAGCGCCCTGGTTGAAGCAGCTTTTTATGCTGAAACATTAGATGGCTATTTTAACTGGTTACAATATTGGTGTATATATTGGACTAGACTAGTGTCAAACCCCTAGCAACTTTATGATGAGCATATGGCACTATCAGTCCCAGGGACACTTCAAAGATGTGTAGGGTAAACACATTTGCAGCTAAGGAAATAAATACATACATATAAAATATACAATTTGTAAACGTCATATCTGTACATAGAATGCGTGTCTGTTTTCTATTACACAATCATTTGCCTTTTCATACATACATTACATACTTTACTTACACTAGTATGTCTACTACTATCCTGTCCTACACAGTCATATGCAAACTAGCAAATGCAAAACATTGCCTAAATAATGAAAATTAACACAATAATGTAGGAAAACACACAAGCACTGTATGTTCATAATATGTTTGCAAATTGTATTTACAAATTAGAAATGTGTATGCTATAAATATATTTAGATTTCCTTTGGAAAATTCGCACCCAGGTTGCTCAAAACATTTTCCTATTTGTAACACTGCGGAGATACTGTACAAATACGTTCAATGTTATGAAGAGGGAAGATACGGTTTGGTCCATATAACTAAAAGTATGAGGAAATATAGTATTGTTCACAGCGTGGCTATAGTTTAAACAGGCTGCTGGATTTCATGGCTATTTTTATATGGACCCTTAGATGAGCAATACCCTGATTTGTGTTGTGATAAAATCGTATAGTGTAAATATCATAGTGACGAAGAATTGTCCGTTGTGCTCAATATTCTGTTTTAAGAGAATTACAAGAGAAACAGTACATGATATTTGAAGATGCCACCACTCCACCATCTTATATAAATACATAAATAATCACCAATTCTATGGTATTCATTACTTAATAAATTGCAAAGTGTTGGTGCTAATGAACCTGTTTGCACTTGGACGACATCCTTATTAACATGAACAAAACAAGCTAGAGGATGAATTCACAAGTCAAGAAATCTGTCGGCCAAACAATTTTCAGTCAGTCAGTCAGAACTCTTCATAGCTACCACTATATGTGATCAGTCAAAATGGTGGCAAGCCATTTAAATTCAGTCCACCAACATCGAGTGAAGCTAAATTCAGTTCAGTATTGTATCTATAACAATGTTAGCTTCATTTTATTGCTATTTATTTTTAAGTTTTTTAAGTTTCTCAAACCTGCCCATCTTGTCTCCCACTTTTTACAGGCTATAATTTTACATTTGTTCCTACTGAAGCCAAGTACCTCTTACTGTTTTCTATGTTGTCCGTAGACAGGAGTTCATTACTCATCACCTCTCCTACGTCAGCCAGAAAAACACTTTTAGTCCTGTTCCTTCAGTGTGCTTGACGTACGCAGGGTTTCCTCTTTCTCATTTTGGCTCACCTTGCAGTCTCTTATATCTTCCATTTCCACCATGTCATCCTTTTCCTGGCTTTCTGTTGACCCAACCTCTCCTGCAGGGGAAACTTGCGTTGACCCAACCTCTCCCACATTTTCTGATTCTGCACTAGGGTCAGATTTCTGTGCTGTACCATTGTCACCTGTCTTTCCAGCTGCAGAAATGGACGCGTCATTCTCCTCTACCATCGTGGCCACCGAGAACACCCTCTTGCTATCAGGGCTGGCTTTGACAATGGTCACACTACTTACTTGCCTCCCTAGTGGCGAAGTGGGGGAGAGCGAATTGGAGGGAGAGACATGCAATATGCTCATTCTGTCTCTAGACGTAACATCCGAGGGAGAGGAAGGGACAGAACCTTTAACTTCCCCAGTTCCGGGTAAAAGTTTGTCTTCTTTGAGAATTCCAGGCCTCTCAGTCTTCTTGATAAAAGACTTCAGTACCCTGGCTCCTCCTGGTACCTCGCTATCCATCAGAGAAATGGTGGCCGGGACCACATCGTCTTCGCTGTGGTCGGTGGATGATACCAAGGTCAGGCCGCCTGCCTTCAGACTCACACGAGGTGAACTCCCAGGTTTAGGGCTAGGGGAAAGAACCGGGACCCGCGTATCGGCTAAAGGCGGGACCGGCGATTGACCGGGCTTCTTCAGGATTGATGAGATCTTAGGGCTGGGGGTGAGAGCCAGGGAGGGCGTACTTGCAGCTCGGGTACGGGTCGTACTCGAGGCCTGGGCTTGTCTGGGACTGAGCGTAAGCACAGGGGGCGAGGTGGGCGTCTTCAAGAACAGGGCGGGCGATGGGGTCTTGGCTGGGTAAAAAGAGCCGGGGGAGGAACCTAGGCTGACTGAAGCTAGGCTACCCCCGATTCCTGCATCCAGGTCTGGGCTTGAGCCGGAGCTGGGGCCAGTAGGGAATTGGATGATCGACAGACCTCTGCTAGATGTGGCTTCAGACTGAGGGGAAGGAAGGGTAGCGGGAAGACCCGACAGGCCTGCAGGCCCGGGAGCTATGGGCGTAGAGGTCTGCAGTGGCCCTGGAGAGCAGGCACCTTCATCCTCGCCCATCTTTACCGTCTGTGAGGACGGAACAGTGCACGGAATGCGAAGAGTGCTGGGTGCTTGTGTCGACGGGGCTTTAGCCTCAAGCGGGAGTGAAACCGAATGCGGTACGGAACCATTGGCGGCCTTGGGTGTAGACTCACCGACGCCGGTGTCGTCTGGCTGACATGAGGACTCCAGCGGGTCCTCTATCACTACGTCCTGCTGGAACCTTCTGCCGCCTTGAAGTGTGGATATTTTGATCCCAATCGGGTCACTTCCCCGCCTGAGGCCAAATATGGTCAGGCTTTTCTTGCGCTTTCCCGTGCTGGGGACGAACCCGTTGGCGCTCTCCGACGGGGACCGGACATCTTTGAACATGTTCCTCAAGTTGTATCCCCCCTCTTTTTGATCCGTCTCACCTTCCTTTCGATCCTGGCTGTCCTGCGATTGATCCAGGTTGTCCCCGGAGTCATTCAGTGGGTTCGGATCTCCATGGAGCTTCTTGTCTGTGTGTATCACCCGGAATCTGAAAGGAGCAGTGACATGTTGAGCATGAGCATGCAGAGAGTGGCATTTCATAGTTAGTTTACTTAAAAGACGCCCACAGCAACATTCCACTCTTTTCTCCATACCACACATCCATGTGAGTGCAGTCAGTTAGCATCCACCATGGAACATGGGTAAACATAAATCAGTTAGCATCCACCATGGAACAGGGGTAAACATAAATCAGTTAGCATCCACCATGGAACAGGGGTAAACATATAGCAGTTAGCATCCACCAATATAACATATGGCATGTGCTACAGTACACGTATGCACACGCTGTTCACACCTGCCAACGGAGAACACGGTCTGTTCGCCGGGCCGCTGCTTGGCTCGTGGTGTCCGGCTGCGTCTGCGGTTCTTCTTGGACCGGCCCTGGGTGCAGAGGTGGCAGGAGTTGAGGTCGCTGCCTGAATGCACCGTGTGGTGGTGAGGTGGAATAGCACCCACCGACTCCTTACGAAGCAACCTGGATGAAAATGAAGGGGGGGGGGCAATCCATTTAGAATGCATTTCTGTAGAATGCAGTGCTGCAACAGCCGCTATAGTCAGCTATCGCAAGCTAATTGTAAGCTAATACACATTTTGTCAAATTCACGAAATATCTCCTCGCATTTTGCTATCTTACCGTTCTGTGTTGAAAAAATAATCCAATACTTCCACACAGCCCTGGCCCCATAAATAGGAACATAGACAAAGTGGCGAACATCACTCACGTGTTTCAATGTGTGGAGCGGCACCGCAGAAGGCCACGGAGGGATATTGTTAGCAAGCGTTCTCGAAAATAACTAACCCTACCTTTAATAATAAATATATTATTAATAATAATAATAATAATAATAATATAATGATATTTAAAAAAAATTATTTCAGGACACCTTTCAAAACACTCAAGGACATTTTACATTGCACTGTACATTGGCAAAAATAAAGATAAAAATAAAACATTATGTTAAAGATCTATGGTATTGGACATAGGAATATACATTTTTGAAACGATATACAAGTCTATTAAAATATTTGGAAAATATAATAAAATAATAATAAATGCTTATTGGGAGGGCAGGGGAGACAAGAGAGTTTGTCTGTCCATATTAAGGGGTGCATGTTTTAATAGCGAGGGACATTGTTATAGCTTATGTAAGCACTGCATTGACACAACTATTCATAGATTAATCTTAGAACGTACAGTACTTTACAGTATGTACCATATACCTTTGACCATTTAAATAGCATATCATGAGGAAACCTAATACGTCTTGGATATGCAATAAGCCTACTCATGATATACTGTACTTCTAACTACCTGTGGGCACAATTATACAGTATATTCATCTTTCACTTGTGGTATTTACCAAAAAACCAGTAGGTTAAATACAAGGTAATGTATTAAATATTGCCTTTATATATATATAGCCTTTATTTCTGAATCATGAATGTTGCTGAATATTGGAATTGTCTGTAAATGAAACAAGAGTCTGAATAGTTCCATTCAGACACATACAGTATATGTCGTAACCATGACTCGTCAAAAACAACCCAAACAGACACTGCATACAGATAAGTCAGCAAAATCCTGGCCCCGAACCACAGCCAGCACTCTTTATCACTGCTGAGAAGTAGCCAGTAGAGGACATTTCTGAAGAGCTATTGCTGTATATGACAGCTCCGGGGACATTGTTAAAATGATAAATCCTCTCACGTCTTGGTGCACACAATTGTCGCATCAAGACTACAAGCTAGCTATCGTGAATCAGTGTAACACACTGGTTTTAACAGTGACGCTACAGCTTTGAAATATACAAACATCTTTCCAATTGACAACGAATGCCAAAACGTAATTATGTTGGTTAGTTATAATGGACATAAATGACTACATAAATATGTTAAAACATTCAAGGTTACGTGCATGCTCTTGCAACAAATGAAGAAGATATGTGCGTGTGACTGTGCGTGAGAGAAAGACATGATTCTCCTGCATTCTCGTGCCAGCCACACTGCCAACCTTGGATTTGTGCCAACAAGTGTTCTGCCAATGCAGTGACAGGAAATGAAATACATTTTGGAAATATGTCCTCTGCCACAGTCTGACCGAGAAAGGTTGTGTATAACCTTAGACAAGGTATCCATCAAACAGATTAGAAATCTCTTAAAGATGGAGTGTTTTCGGACGGAACAAGTAAAGAAACTGGCATAATGGATCACATTTTCTTTGTCTCCTATAATCATTGTTCAATGTGTCCTTTATTTTGTCCAATCACCTACTGTGTTGGAACATAACACGTATTACGAGCGCTGCACACCTGCATTTCCCCATTTTGCCTGCTCACTCATGGTACGCCGTTCGCTGGTCGCCTGTGGACATGCCCCTTGTTTCTGTGTAAAAACTTTTTTTAATCTCACTCTTTTAAAAGTATGTATCCACAACACCTTCCTCTACATGTGACAGCAATAACAGAGGAGTGATATACAACATATATGATGTATAAACAACACCAAAAATCAGTTTGAAACATTTAACTACAAATGCTTTTTAACGTTTGTATCCTAAAACACATTTAGAGACACATCATAAAGCTCCGGCTATGAATTCACAGCAAAATCTATTCTCCTCCATTGCTAGTAGGAACAGAAGTGTGGTTGACGCAATAACATAAACAAAGCTTCCACCAGGGCGCCCATGTGAATATCGCCGGGCAAAATGGCAAGTGGCTGCTGGATGCTGACCAACTACTTGATTTAGAAGGAATCTAACCGAAGGCAACATAACCGAAGGCAACATAACCGAAGGCAACATAAGGTGTCACCAGTGTTAGACAAATCCTATTGATTTTCTTATTTTTAGCTATTTATTTATTTATTATTAGACAATAGAAGGAGACAGGATGTGAGTGGCAGAGAGAGCGAGAGGTCACAGATACATTAACAGCAGGCAATACTCGCCACTCGTTCATTTCCATTTTAAGTGAGCGAAGGTGCAAATAAAACCTTGGCTTCCTGTGGCGAAGCAATTTCGCAACACAGGTGAACCCTGACCGCTGAATCCACAGCCTCAACCAACAGCCAGGACGAGTGTGTGGTTGACCCCACAGGTTTATAATTGGCCGATCCGATTCCAGTGTTAAATTAAGTTTTAAGTTAAATTGCCAATCTCTATTTTAGGACTTAGATGCATTTTATAAACCTGCTGCCGATAATGTGGCCTGGGTAGGTTAGACATGGCTGATGCTTGACAGAAGACCTACGTGTGTAAATGAATGTAATTGGATTAGCCACATGGATCGGTTACAACTGTCCAATTGTCACAATACCGATCCAGCTATTTAAGTCCAATTTTCGATATCAGTATCGTATCGGTGCCATCCCTACACAATAGAGGAGTGGGCTTTAACCTGTAGGAAGATTACATCTAATACACCCTGCCTACAACTCCTTTTAGCCATTAGCTACAGTATTACTTGACAAATGCTTTTCACTGCCACTGCAATATCCACTTTAAACAACATCACTACGTTACAATGCAGCTTTGCCCACTGCTCCTGTATATTTATGGGATGGGTGACGGATGGCTGTTGTTATGTTGTAGATCTCTAACCTAAGACAGTCTATCACTATGTGAGATCTGGTTGCCGCACCACCTTACACAATGCTTGTTGTTATCATCTCAGAAATGTTCTTGAATGGGGGGGGGGGGGGGGGTAATAAAATATTTCCAAAATATTATGTATATATAATTAGCATTATAAGTATATGGAGCACATGACATATAATATCCACATTGTATAAAATGGGACTGTAAGTATAGTAGAACTGGTAACAACATATACTTTATACTTAAATACAGTAATGCCGAACATTTGCATCATTTCCACTTACTAAGTAAATGCATACTCTTACCATAAACCAAATCTTTAAAAGGAAATAATCTCATGTTAGCCAGGGTTATGAAAATACCGGTCACGTGAGACCCAAACTGAACAACTGAATCCCCCAACCACCCCCTCCCCCAATGGAACCAAGAACCATAAATATAAAGACAGGAATAAAGAAAAACAAATGCTTGTGGGAATGGATGTCATGTCCCCCTGGGTTTAAAGATCATCTAAACATTACTGAATGCACGTGGGAACCTAGTAGAGTTCTGCTGTGACTCCAGTCAGTTTCTGACCCATAATTGTGCATGTCAATTATTAAAGTAGTGTGCAAGATTCCATATTTCCATATGTTTCCATATATAATGTAAACATCCCGTGCTCCATCCTGATTGTGGGTACGGTGGCTGTTTAGGGCCACGATACATGAAAAGGTCCATGCGGTTGTACAGTATGTAACCACGGTAACTGGCTTATAGAACACTGATTGGTTGGTTTACCTGGGATCGTGCTTCACACAGACTTTCTGGTTTCCCAGCATTTCCTTAAAGGCTTCCATGTTAGCTACAGGAAGGAAGCATAGAGCAGAATTAAATGCAATGATTTAAGATAGAGAATAAGATCAATATTTTAATATAAGCTTATGCATAACCGCAGAAGACATGAATATACTGTATATCAACTGGCAAATGTAATTATAACATGATATATTAAAATGTATGGTAATATGATAGGATGAAGAAGGCCTCACCTTCATTCTCGATAATGCATTTAAGGATCTGTTCCACCGTGTCCTGATTATCTTCATCATCTTCTAAACATGCAAAAACAAATGACAACATGAATGACCCCTCAAATGTTATGAGTACTGGTTTTCACTTCCACACAGGCTCGTGTGGAAAGGGACGTTTGGGGTCCCCCAAATACTAATATATTTTTCTATTATTGTAACGATGTCTCTTCACCCACCGTCAATGTTTTCTGCCTGCTTCTCGTCCTCCTCGTCTTCTATGTCGCCCGTGCGACAGCGGTATCCCTTCTTCTTCAGCAGGTGGCAGATAAGGAAGCCCAGCAGGCCCGTAACGAAGAAGAGGAACACCACGACGAAGATGATGTAAGGTGGGGGAGGCTCCCCGGCCAGGTCCAAGTCAGTCATGGCGAGAGTTCAGCCTGAAAGAGACGTTGGCGGAAGTTTGTATCGGTAAAAACACAGAAAGAGACGTTCTTTCTTTCCATAGTGTTTTGTCAGTGTAACCTTCTGTCACTAATACACTTTAACTTACATTGTAGGCATATTCATTTATTTACATTACAAATAAATGTGATATTTTCAACATTGCCCATCATTTGATTTGATAAACATTTAGTATGTTGTATGGTGAAATAATGTATTTTGCACAAACATTAACCCTTTCGGCATCTTTTCTTGGGCTACTAGTTTTGAATTGCTAACAAGTGAATTTCCATTTAAGACACAATTTATGACTAAGTCATCTCTTAATTAGCAACTAGACATCAGATTATAAAACATCAATGTGAGACAGTCATTACAATTATGTAACAAAACTAGGCTTAATGTGTGAAGCATTTCTACATGAATTGTTTTATCTATGAATTAAAAATAAATTAAAATCATAGAAATTAAATGCAAGTAAATGCACTCTGGGAAGCTTAAATCTAAAACTAAACCATTAGCACAATTAACAGTCTTCATCAATCGTTATTCTTATAGTCGGTTGGCTTTGTGACAAATATTATATCTCTGCAAGTGAACCCAAACACATTCACAGAAAAAAGATTACAGGCATTCTCCATCTGCCCTTTAAAGGGAAAGTGTTTACGCTGAAACACTTTTAGCTCCACGCTCCACCCAGTTAGTGTACTGTCTGTATCTGTGGAGAACTGATGGAGAGAAAGAGAAATAGATATGAAGAGGGAAGCCCCTTGCTAGCTGCTCGTGTAATGAAAACACCCACACACATTGATTACTGTTATTAAGAGTTGATACAGAGAGACTTCAATAAAGAGGGCATAAGAAATGTGTACTGTTTTAAAAATATATCTTTATTGGTCCTTTATGCTGTCTAAAGGAGGGTTAATTAATGTGGGTTCCCAACTGTTACTGTATGCCATGTTCAAAACTATATTAGACATGATTTAGTAGTTTTATTACACAGAGGAAAATGGATTACTTCACACACAGAGTGTGGGAAATCTACACATACAGTATGAGAGTCGAAAGTTATCAGGGACTGTCCCTCTGTCTTATCATGACTCATTAATGTCCCACATGCACGCACACGCACACACACACGCACACACACACACTTATCAGCACCATTCCACTGTCCTGTTACATGATGTTACTGTACATGAGCAAACTGCAGATGGGCGCTTTATCACACACATTACGTAACACACACATAAGCTTACGTATACTGTACGTATATATACAGCTGTGTAAATAATTAAGAGACCACTGCAGCAGTTTCTCAGATTTTTACTATTTATCCATTTGTTTTTTACTTACAGTACATGAAATATATAAATGTTTTGATTAATATGAATTAAACTAGTCTATTTATATATTTTACATTTACAGTATATTTATACTATTACATTTAAAAGAATGTACAGTGGTCTCTTAGTTTTTTCCACACCTGTATAATACTTACAGAAGGAAACATAACACATTTCCCTTCAATTGCACATAATAATCAGTTAAAAACGTACATATGTTTGGCATAATTACACAATTTAATCCATTTCTGTTACACTTTAGGGAGCCAAATAAGTTCCGCACCACTTGTATACTAACCTCTGTCCCAGTTAGGCTACGTTTCTCCTATGCAAAATTATATAATTATTATAATTATTATTACATTAGAATCCAGTTGCACTGTATTGTATTACTATCCTAGGCTTCATTGATACATACGTACAGTACACACCACTGTATTGGCCAATTACATTTTGAACCACTTTTAACAACGGTGCAATAAAGATGGTTGTGTCCAGCACTCAACAGTTACACTTCCTGGTCAAATAGTGTCCTCTTTCAGAGGGGTATAATCTGGTGGTAGACTACTGCCAGATAGATGAAGTGCTCCCTTTTTTACCAACTACGCTTGTCGCCGTTTTTAAAGATCGCTATGACAAGGACGCATCAGCTTTACGGAGGAAAAGTAAACACCTTCAGGCTGGTTCTGGTTTTCTACGATTATTTTAGGACATTTCTATTCTATACTCTGGTCAAAGTCAAGACAGAAAGAAATAAATATATAGAGAACGGAGCATCATACATCATCAATGTTCAGCACAAGTATATCTACACTTTGTTTTTTAACTCGACATCTTTAAAATAAATCCTAAAAGTTTAAAAGTTCAGCAGGATGCTGTTTAGTGTCACATTACCACATTATAACCATTTCCTGTTTCCTTCAAGTCACTGACACACATGCACACACACAAACACACAAACACACACACGTTTCGGTTAATAGGGCAATGCAGCGAAGGGATATTGTTTTGATTTGAGCTTGAATTTAACAAGCGTTCTCGAGAATGAAAGTATATTAAATTAAGTCCCAAGTACCCAAGCGTGTAAATAGACACTACCCCTTTATATAAGAAAAGGTAGCAACTGGCGGAAAACCAAACAAAACAATGAACAAACGCACTGGAAGGGGACAGACTGTCAGCCATTAAAGTGTAGCCGCACCCCAGCTCTGAGCCTGACTCCTCCTTTAAAGTGTAACTGCACCCCAGCTCTGAGCCTGACTCCACTTTTAAAGTGTAACTGCACCCCAGCTCTTAGCCTGACTCCACCTTTAAAGTGTACCTGCACCCCAGCTCTGAGCCGACTCCACCTTTAAAGTGTATCTGCACCCCAGCTCTGAGCCTGAATCCTCCTTTAAAGTGTATCTGCACCCCAGCTCTGAGCCTGACTCCACCTTTAAAGTGTACCTGCACCCCAGCTCTGAGCCTGACTCCACCCACTACAACTTTGAAAAATGCCTAAAGCAGCTGAGTGAGGGGAGGGGAGGGGCTGAGAGGGGGACCCCCATTAACATTAACGCTAACATTGGAATGTGATGACATATGAGCGTACCAAGCGTACCGATGATTTTAACAGATATGACGTGTAGTTCTGTTTTCAGCACATAAAATCCTTTCATCATAGATCAATCCTGTTACTTCGTTTACAGCTCACAAAACACATGTTAGGGTGCAGTTACACTGTAACTAATGTATTAATTAGACACACTGTAGATTAACAGGTTGGGTGAATAAACGAATGACCCCGGGCCGGTGCAGGTAAGAGGCAAAGAGGAGTTGATGTGATTCAGCATTTTTGTGTGACCTCACTCTAATACCTTGTGTGGGTGTGTGTGGGTGTGTGTGCGTGTGTGTGTGTGTGTGTGTGTGTGCGTGCGTGCGTGTGTGCGTTTTATGCTTTGCCACTGCAGTGTTCGACCCATCAATATAAGAAACAAATGGAAAAAGAGAAGACAAATAAAATACAAGAAGAAGCATTTTCTATCTTAGAAGAAGCAGCCCTCCACAGAGGAATTGCCCTCAGCTGCGTGGGACTCAGAGCTTTCTACTGACGTACTAATACAAGTCCGCTGCTGCAGTTCTGTCGCTGGTGTGTAATTACCAAACAAGGCATTTCAGACCAAGAGACAGGTCTATAAAAAGAGAGAGAGAGAAAAAAAAAAGAGAGAGAGAGAGAGAGAGAGAGACTGTGTGACTAGAGTGTCTATTGTGTCTAATAATAGTATAGTCTCATGTTTACCAATTCATAATTGATGTTTGGTATGAATGCTTGAATCAGCACAAATGTCAGCTATAGCAGTGGCATTTCTACCATCTTTCTACCATCTTTGAAGGCACGCACCGCTTAGCTTAGTTCTTTTATTAATACAGTTGTGTCAGAGAATGGGTTTTGGAGCCCTGAATTTAAAGGGTGGGCTGTTAAGTGAGAAGGGGGGGGGGGGGGGGGTTGTG
>JAODUK010051147.1:0-19055 GCA_027564635.1 Typhlichthys eigenmanni
TGTGGGCGTGAGGCGCTGGGGATGTGGGTAGTCCTGCTCCGGCCATGCTACCCCGGCGAGACCAGGGGAGCATTACAGACAGTGTGCTGAAGTATCTACGAGAAAAGTTTAATGTCTATCCAGACCCAGTGATAACACTTGCTATGTGAGAAGAAATCACATATAAGTTAACAATAAATGAGCAGTTCATATGAAGCAATTAAATCTAAGCAGCCAAATCAAATTATTTTATTATAATAAATAAATACAAATAAATAAATATACCAATGAGTGTTAAAGTGTTCAGTGTTTCCCTCATTAAATGTTTAAAGTCATTTAAGGTCACCCATTTCAGAATTGAGAGAGTTCCAGGAAGTGCATGGTGGGCAATTTTTAATCTCTGGTTCAACCTAATGAACCTCAAACCGGCATGCTGGAATCCACAAGTTATGTGTTGCCCAGTCCAGCTGGTACAGCCAAAAGCCTATGCTGAAATTCAACACCAGCATTATAATCTAGTTAATTTGAATCTGTGTATTTCCAAAAACTGTACACTCTGCCCAAAGCCATGTGCCATAAACACACATTTTACCCAGTTTAGGTTTAGCATTAAGAAATTTAGGAAAAATGCATTTGATACCGTAATTTAAGTTAGACTTTACTAATTCTGAGAGGTTAAGGTTACGGTCATCAATAACTGCTTTATAGCATTAAGTGAAGCATTCATCAAAGCCTGGATAAATCTAATATTAAGTGAATGTTAGAAAAAAGTAAAACGTTTAGTGTTCACTAACAATGACAGAATGCCAAGAATTGTTGCAGCCCACACAGAGAAACCGCTACCTTTTTACTGTCAAGCAGCTGTCAAATTGAGTTGAAGAAAATATGCAAACAAAGCCAAGAGTGAAAGTAGGAGATGCTGTTAAATTACAGCCTATATTTGTGTAAAGAATTGTCCCTGTGGTCAAATCCAGAATTACAATTGGTTTGGAATTGGTTTAAAAATTCCTTCCTCCACAGAGCTCATAAAGACCAACGCCCACTGGCAGCATCTCTCAGCGGCTCGTCAAGGAATGCAACTTTTGACGGAGTAGCTAAAATATCTGCAGATATTCAGTACATATCTGCAGATATTCAGTGCATGTTTATGGCTTGGTTGGCTTGGTATGGTTCTAAAACTGTGGGAGGTGCTGCAGGAGTATGGGGTGAGGGGGTACCTTTTAAGTATGCCCAATCCCTGTATGCCCAAAGCGTGAGCTGTGCACGGATTCTCGGCAGTAAAACGGACTCGTTTCAGGTGGGGGTTGGTCTCTGCCAGGGCTGCGCTTTATCACCAATCCTGTTTGTGATATTGTGACCTGGGTATCTCATCGCTGCTTTTTGCAGATGATGTGGTCCTGATGGCATCATCGGTTTGTGACCTCCAGCACTCACTGGATCGGTTCGCATCTGAGTGTGAAGCGGCTGGGATGAGGATTAGCCCCGCAAAATCTGAGGTCAAGTGAGGAGAATCGGAGCAGCGGGAGCGGTACTGCAATCACTTTACCGCACCGTTGTGACGAAAAGAGAGCTGAGCTGGAAGGCAAAGCTCTCGATCTACCAGGCAATTTTCGTTCCTACCCTCACTTATGGTCATGAAGGGTGGGTCATGTCCGAAAGAACAAGATCAATGGGTACAAGCGACCGAAATGGGTTTTCTCCCTTAGAGATAGGGTGAGAAGCTCAGCTATCCGTGAGGAACTCAGAGTAGAGCCGCTACTACTTTGCGCCGAAAGGAGCCACTTGAAGTGGTACGGGCATCTGGTAAGGATGCCCCCGGGGCGCCTCTCTTGGGATGTGTTCCAGGCACGTCCAGTTGGGAGGAGGCCTCGGGGAAGACCCAGGACTAGGTGGAAAGATTATATCTCTACACTGGCCTGGGAACATCTCGGGATCCCCCAGTCAGAGCTTACTTATGTGGCTCGGGAAAGGAAGTTTGGGGTCCCTTGCTGGAGCTGCTGCCCCCGCG
Source organism: Typhlichthys eigenmanni (assembly GCA_027564635.1). Lineage (NCBI taxonomy): Eukaryota > Metazoa > Chordata > Actinopteri > Percopsiformes > Amblyopsidae > Typhlichthys > Typhlichthys eigenmanni. The sequence goes on from JAODUK010051147.1 coordinate 1,988, forward strand.
ACCTGACTCCGGATAAGCAGGAGAAGATGGATGGATGGATAGTTCTAAAACTCTGGCGTCTCTTGATGCGCGTTGACGCGTTCAGTGGGTGTCGGCCTTTAGGCTCACACATTATCCACTCATCCCCCTATAGTCACATCACATGCTAGCCTGAGAATTCATAGATAGGGGTGTAACTTTAAATACTCTGCTGCCATCAGGAAAAGACAGAAGAGGGCAATACGTGTTTAATTGCATATGCAATTGTAGCAATCAACCACTCAGCATAATATCATAATATGAGGCTTGGTTTCATTACTTCTATTCACTATGTCCTTTACCACTGGTCTGCAACAAGTGTCAAAACAAAATAGTTACCCAGTTTCAACTTTTACACAAACTAATGGCCTCTGAATTCTCTTTCTGGTAACATCAATGAGAAGACTGCCTGTGTCCATGCATGGCACACCATCCCCATTACCTTTTAATGAGGTTCTCCATGGGCACTGGTCCCAATGCCCGGAACATTCTGCCAAAGTATGCTTACAGAAGAGCAGGGAAGGCTTTCCATTGAAACATAAAAGTCTAACATATTATCTGTATTGTCTCATCATATAGCCATTTATTGTATTGTAGATGCTTTATTATGTAATACTTGAAATGTAATACTTTTTACATCTTTAAATATCCTAGTTAGTACAATAAATAAAATGAAGTACAATAAATGCTGTAATAGGCATAAGTGCAAAATGTAACCCTATTGAAATTTTATTTTAACTGTTTTTCAACAAAAGGTACAACTAATGTTAGTGCTAGAATCAAGTCAGCAGCATATGGCATGTTTGCCATTTTGACAAATGTTATAGACGTGTTGGCAAACAATACTGAATCTCACAATTTCTTATTATAAATAACTGCAAACATTTTTTTTTTAAAACGAGGTATTTTCATATTTTAACTGATTAATTTGCAGTAACTTGATCACATACTGTTGTTCAACATGAATATTGTTTATTTTATCTGAGCAGAAATTACAACTGTGACCATAAGAGAGTGACATTATTGATGTATGACCTATTGGCTTTTGGGTTTTAAATAATTGTGGAACGTGTGGAACAGCCTACCCACCGTCTGTGAAAGACCTGACAGCTGACAATCCCCTACAGATTGGGCAAAGACAAACAACCAGTACCTCTAAATCCACTATGTTTAGTAAACACCTTCTAAAAAATCTATCCAGATGCCTTCTCTGTTATCTATGTTAATGTACATTGTGAGCCTTTCAATACAGGCATGATGATAATGAATACACACCAAATTACAAGACTGTCTCTTACCTCCTCCAGAGCCCACAGGGAGTCAACCACTGGCTTGATTTTGTTTTGGTTATACAGAGAGATTATTTTGTCCATCACAGTCTTCACAAGATCACATCTCCCCTGCTTGAAGAGGAGGTTGAGGAGGGAAAAGCCTGCAATGACTTTGTTCTCCTCATAGAGTTTTATAGGGTTCACCTTCTCCACCTGCCACCACTAGACACATAAAACGAGACACACTTGGTGCTTAAGCGATTCATTTATGCTTCATTGGCCATAAACTGTTCATCTGGTAGTAATTGGACCATTTGTCTTCAGTTGCTTATGACAGACTGCATCCCTGACTCACCGATTTTGCAAAGCTGAAGAAACTCTTTGTTTCCCCGGTTACCATGTTTGACGCGCCTGAAAAAACACAAATAAAAGGCATTGCTTTATGCTGTACACACACATGTGGGAACAAGCGGCCGATTGGTAACAGCAGTGCAAGGTTGAAACGAGGGAGACACAACTGGCATATATTGACCTTGAAATCTCTCCATGCATGACCATACATGCTACAAACTAATTATATGTTCTCGTCATAATGCCATTAATCAATTCATAAACTGAATACAATTTAATTTGAATAATCAGAACCAGGACAGAAAGTAAATTAAATTGTATGTAAATAAAAAATAATCACAGTATTCTGCTAAATCATTATCTTGATAATTGTCTGGAAATATACTTGGTTGAAAGCACCAAATCAAATGTGTTATTTTTGTCACACTCCTCTCCGCTCCTCCTCATACAGAGCTCCTGTAGGGTGGCATTGTTCTCTGCCCCTCGCAGTACAGCTGCCTTTGAAACAGTGTGTATGATTCTTTGGGCCTTATACGCAATCAAGGAGTATCTCTCATACTGAATCCCTAGTTAAAGTGCAAGTATTGATCCTCACCATAAAGGATGTATGTCCCCAATGGCTTGAGCAAAACGAGGCCCTTGCCAGTGTTCTCCCCACAGAGGCAGTCTAAGACAATGTCTACTCCCTCGGGAGAAATCCTAGAATAGCAAATAAAAAGTTCAGGTCCATCAGAATGGCAGTGGTGCTCCTTGATAGAATACTGTATACAGTACACGGTATTGCATGCTGCATAATACAGTGTACTGAATGTAATTTCTGTTTTTGCAAGGAGAAAACAAGAAGAAAGAAAGAAGAAAACAAAACCTAATTAGATTATTATATGTGTCCTGATATTTTCACATAATGGGACTTTTGCATGAAAACACATGCAAAAGAATGAAAGGCAGGTCATGATCTCCGCCTCCTCCTCTCCTACTCCAAATTGCTCACTTTGGGCCTTGAACGCCTGAGTTGTTAAACCGCTTGCTGATCTTGTGATGCCCAAAAAAAAAAAACACCAATTTAATTTAGCCTTGCTCTTGATCCCAGAAGGAATGTGGCAGCCAAACAGATGAAAGGCGTATAAATCTGCATGATGATTAATATGCAGAAAGTAGTTGAACTGATCTGTTTATCCTTCATATTTAATCAAGTTTAATAACTTTAGACAACAGAGTAAAGTAACAATTAATGATTAATAGAGTACGAGGTATTATTTTTAAATGTTAAATTGATTAGACAACGTGTTTTGTGAATTCATAGGGAATCTTGAGGGCATCAGGGCTTGTCCCCAATTGGCTAAAGTGTTGATGGCTCAAGCCCCCACCCAACACGATGCTGTTGCTGTCTGAGATGATCTGTGTGTTGCCATGGGGACCACAGCGCAGGACCAAATAAGGAATCAAATAACATCTGCATCCCTACAAAGCCTGCAATGTTATTGCATGACCGGGAGATCGTGCATTAACTGATAGTTGCTGATGATGTCCTGAGGCCAAATATATTATTATCTTAAGAATAAATCAACATTGCTTCAATAGATCAATAGTAAATCTCCAAAACATATATGCCCTCATGTTCTTCCTTACTTTTTAACTTCTTGTACATAATCAAGGTTTCTATCAAAGAGGTGTGTCACAGAGTGTTTGATGGATGCATGTTTGAAGCCTGAGGCAGTTCCAAACACTGTGACATCGGGTACAGTGGAGCACAGCTGAGCCACTGCTTGACCCTGAAAACACAAACCGTCATGAGCAGACACCAGAGTGCAGGATGAACATGAAGTTAACTCTTAACGAACTGAACTGAAATGAGATATCAAATCAGTTTTGTTGTAAAAGTTCTTTGATTTGTTTATGTGCATTTTTTAATAGACCAGGATATATTTGGCCCATACTGTATTTACATATACAAGTTATATTGATGCATCTTTTTGTTTCTATTAAGGGTATGTTTTCAACTCCTTAATAGCTATATCAACATTGTATATCCATTACATTTTTCCACCTGTCCCTTAAGTAAATAAAAACTTACCACTGCACCTCCGGCTGAATGGACCAATACGGACATTCCCTTTCTCAAGTTGGCCACCTCAAAGAGCATCATGTAGGCAGCCACAAAGTTCAGAGAGAAGGCTGCTGCCTCTGCAAAAGTCATCTCATCCGGCATTTTATAAGTACATTCCACTGGTGTGCAAACCACCTCTGCCCAGGCATTGTAATTTACAAAAGCCATTACTCTGTCACCTATCTGAAAGAAAACCATTGTTAATGAAGGCAAATTAGGAATTATTTTATCCTTGTAGAATAGATATCAAAGATACCTGTTTTAAACAATTATAGGATATATTTTAAATAAAATGTAACTGGTTGTTTGTTAATAAATAAATCACGAAAATGGAATAGAATATTATTGCATAACCTATTATAAAATACTAACCTCAAATCCATTTGTGTTTTCACCCAATGATTCTACTATTCCAGAACATTCAAATCCAGGAACGAGAGGAGGTTTGGGGGGGCTGTCAATATTCCCTTGTCGCACCATCAGATCCAAAAAGTTCAAACCACTGTAAAGGTAATAATTGAACTGAAACGTTTTTGTTGATATTGCATATACAGTAGAACTCATAATATTGCTCTTTACGTTAATGATGTTAGCTTTCTCAATAGACTACCTTTTTAACTGCCTCGTGGGGTGGGGAGGATTAATAACATAATAAATAAAATGATATAGACGCATTCCAAAATTCCAACTCAAAAATAACTTTTAAGCCTGCGTGTGAGAAAATGTCATGCCAAGAACAATGTCAAGAACAATATAGCTTCAAACAAAATCAGGCTACATCGTAATGACTATTGGGCTACAGCTGTAAACATTTCACAGTTGGTAAACGGCTTTGCGCGTCTAACTGTAGCCCATGGATGACCTGTGGTTTCTAGATGGCGACAGGTTTAAGACCAAATTGCCTACCATATTTTCCCGTATATGCGACACTTGTTGGCTAATGCAGAAGTAGGCCATACATTCAAATATATCGCAGACGACCACCAGATTAGTCGTGACAGCATGAAACCCCAAATCAACCTGACACTGTAATGGAAAATGTGAAACAATCACGTTTATCACGGACAAATGCACAACACATTACCATGCCTTGACGCGAATTTTTACTTCACCCTCCTGAGGCTCTGGCATAGTCTTCCTGGATACCCTGAGTTTATTGAGACCTCCAAAGCCTGATAGTATTACGACTCGCATTTCTTTGGCATCTCCTAAAGATACAACCTTTTCTAGTTCTTTTCCCAAGTCTTTTACTATCATATGCTCAGTTTCCTCTGTCATGACTGCCCCCTCTTTTGCCATGTCGCAAATATTTGTTTTTAATCCCCGACCACCGCTGATCAGAAAAATCTGGTGCGCAAACTATGGACCATCGTCGAGTCAAACAGGAGCACAGCGCACACTGCTTTTACCCACAAGGTATCCTTATTCTGCCACTAGGCTAATTATAGCCTAAATGTAAGTGGCTATATCTTACTTAAAGTTAAGTACTACCTCACGAAACAATCAAAGAGCATAATACGTATTAATAATATTGGCGAGGCAGTTGTACATTAATGTTAGATTTATTCGTTTGATCTAGAGGACATAAAACAAACGCCTATCATAGGCTACATTTTGCACCATCTGCTGGTTAATCTTGCACAAACAAATCTTATAACTTGGCAGGCCATAAGAACCACTATCACACAATGTTTGATTGTCTCAAAATGTATTACACCGACCTATACTACATTTCTAGCTTTGTTTTCAGAAAGAAAAAAAACAGCAATGTCTAATTTGAAAATAAATAACTCCATCAGAGTTGTTATTGACAATTTAGCATAACCTTATTGACAGTAGCCATACAGTGCCATGTGTACAGCAGCTTCCCAAATATACACACACCACAAAGCCTCATATTTTTTTTAAATGGAGCACATTTCACTCAAATGAAAAACAGTTTAGTAGCCACGACACAGCCCCCATTGAAATATGTGGTTCCATCAGTTAGTGATCCCCAGATCAAGTATAACAGCAGCATATTATAAGCTAACATTTAATTCACCCAATGCCACAGTTTTCTGGATGAAATTCAGCCTAGGTGCAGTGGGATGGAACATTTTAGAGGACTAATATCCACTGATTCAGTCTTGATACTAATTTCCATTTTAGTCATTTATTCACTTTAATGTCCTCATCAATCTCAGAACATAATATTTGCTGAATAAAGTTAGAACTATAGCACCAATGCTGCTGAGCAAAGATTATCTTTAATCTAGTCCATTTCTTCTTCCACTGCACCTCAGCTACAACCAGGAGGCTTAACGATCAATCAAGGAACTAGTCGTGTTTCGGGACATCTGTGAATATTCTCAGTCCATGCATTGCTTGAATCTCATCCTTGAGTGCCTGTGGAAAGTGAGAAACACAGATTTACTGTATGAACTAACACAATGACAGTTTATATTCATTTTCAAATCATGCAATTACAATTATTTACTTGTTTCTCATGAAGGAATAATATTGCTCATCAGGTTGTACATAGACCAACATAGCTGTTATGAAAAACATTCATCCTATTCCTGCATGACATTGGTGTATCTTTATTTCTCTAACCTGCAGCAATAATTCCTTGTGACTACGTGGACTCTTGAAACTTTTCTACGTAGTGTACTACATAAGGGATGAGTATAAAATATATAAACCTAACAAGAAATTCGAAAGATGAAACTAACACTTCATATTTAAAGGTTTCAGGTAGAACAATTCACATTTATACCCCATATTTTAAACTATACTCAGAAATTACACAATTGTTTTAGGCAGTAATGTATTATTATTGTATAAGTGTTTATTAAATTACATTTTGACACTGAAATGCTAATTCATATTGTGAGTAAGCCAAATGGTACGAATACTGTAAAATTGTTATTCAATAATAAGGGAATACTGCATACAATAACACACAATACATAAAATAAATTACATTGAACTGCACCCCCTGTAGTGACAGAGATTTTAGAATGAAATGTGAGTTCACCTGATTTACTATTTGGTGTTGTTGAACAGCCCTTTTCCCTTTAAACTCATCTGACATGATATGAATCTCATACATGGCACCGCAACCACCTGAAGACAGAACCATAGACAACTGGTGTTGGGATATCCAATTGCATGACACATTATATTTATACTTATATTGAATTATAAGGCTATAATTGTACTTTGATTATAACTATCTAGACTAGGAGACATAATTGCAAGATAGTAAAATTCTGTCCTGGACTACATGGCAATCTTGCCATATAGTGTGTTCTATTCTCTGCCTTCTATTGTCTTATAAAAAAGCAGAACATTTTATTTTTCAGTATGGGCACAATGACTACCTATTAAACAATATGTTTACAATGTTTCTTATATTATAAAAGTAGATAGGCCTATCTTTAAGATGACACATTCGAATGTTGATACATTAGCATATAATTTGTCATCTGGCCTTTTGCCTTTTGATAAACATTTTATCATGGTCGACTTCTGTTGTCTCTGATAAATGCCACAAGGTACACATACCTGAAATGTCCACGACTTTAAGGGACGAGGCTAACGGAAACTTCGCTTTAAGTATTTGTGCAATGCGGACCTCTCCATCCGTTTGTGTGGCAAATGATCTTTGCAATGTTCCAGATCCAAGAACCTACAAACAATAACTTACATTCATTTTCTGCCGTGTATCTGAATGGCATTGACACCGAAGCGCTACAAAAATATTTACCTGATTATACCGAAGAAATCGCAAAACAGATAGCATAGTGTTGAAATTAAGATGTTATTTTACAGTATAGTAAAGGTCATGCCCTTAGAAAGACACACGCGACGAACCAAAACATGTCTCCATAATATGACATAATCACTACGACAAGCCATCGGGGACATTATGGAATCATATTGAAAAAATAAGTTTTGTTGTGTTGCCCTCTTGCGGATGGATAAGTTAGGGCATGACATTTTTTACATACGTCACATTAGTGGGCTACATTAACTACTAAGTTTATATTTTTTAAGAAACTAGTACAATATACTGTTTGCGTCTTAATACATTAATCATATTCATTCGATGCCTACCAACCTTGGAAGTGCAAGTGAGCTAGTACTGTACATTAAGCATTATCGCGATTTAGGCTATTAGTTTATTTGAGTTGTGGATGTACTACCACGCAAATCTGTACGGGACACATGGCCTGCATATCACAAAGTAAGCTTACAGTATTCCATACTAGAATAGGTTATAACCATATAACTATAATGGTTATAACAGACCTAGTAGTGTTACAGTATAGTATGATAATATATCTGCCTTTGTCACAAATCATAGCAAAAGGCGAAAAAACAACACATACAAATCATGCCACTTTAATACAAAATAGCACATAAAGGATCAGCCTCATCTTTTCTTAGAATAGACATCTGATTCTGTTGAAAATGCATTAATGTCAAGCATTATCCTAAAAATAGTTATTGGACATCATGTGTGGTTTAATGTAAAGTGAATAAAGATCTTTCATCAGATAACAATATTTTAGTCAAAAGCAGTATTTTATTCACTGTGACATATTTTCATGTGGAATAAAATATCCATGCATATCCATGTGGAGATCTGGGCCAACCAATGCTCTGGCTACCTCCTTGAAGGACTTCCCATCAAGCACTAGGATGAAGCAAGACTGACCTGGGTTTGTGTTTATCACTGACGTTAAAACCACACCTGCAAAGAAGGACAGCACAAGGTTTAGGCCTACATAAAACTATAAACTTAAACTATGTAGCCTGCCTAAAAGGAAAATTGTTATAATAATTGAATAATTTAATTACACTGAATAAATTAAGTTGAACTTCAGTTATTCAGACTTCAGATTGTTGTGGTTATGTGTTGTCTAAATGTTAATATTGATTGCGTGTTAAATAATGTGGTGCTGGTGCATGTGATTTTGTTCTCTTGAGAAAGAGATTTTCTGGCTAAATGCAGGTTGACTGATCAAGTGCCACACCATCATCTTCTGTTTCTGCATGCGGCCTGGGGATAAACACTGGCTCTGTTGGCCAGCAGTTTTCCTCACTCCAATCAATAGATGTCTTGGTTTCTGTGTCCAACTTCCTTATCTAAATGTATAAGTAAGGTTAGAAAATATAGAATTTGCTTTCTTTGAATGTATGTCTGAAATAACTTTGATTACAAAGCACAATTGCTCAGTAGATGTAATGGCAATATTGTTTCAAAGCAAGCTTGTATTGGCTCTGTCAAGGATAGGAATTTGTTATTTAGATAATTACGTAATATTCATTCATATACTTTTTGTGTTACTTTTTGGGCTGTGCGATATGGACCAAAAATAATATCCCGATATATTTCGGTTGAATACCAATACACGATATATATCGGTACTTTCTATAAACTGTGCTAAATGTTCAGGTGAGAAGAAAAAACTGGAACCTGACAGAAATATTAAATTTTTAGCTACATTAATTGTAGTTGTACAATGTGTGTTGTAGTTTATATCCATAGCAGAGAGGTTGTGAATATTTCGCAATGTGTGTTGTAGTTTATATACATAGCAGAGAGGTTGTGAATATTTCGGCTATATTTGTTTTTTATTAACGGTACCTTGTAATAATAGCTGGCTACCTGTATCTGATCTGTATCAGAAATGGAAATTGAGCATGTGAGTCAGGATCTGCTGTCTCATTGGCTACTCTGATAAAAGGTGTGCTTCATATTCTCACTCTGTGTAGACATATGTGAGCATTCTCTGGTGTCTCCGCCCCTTTGACACTCTGAACGCACTAAATCATTCGCTCCTGACTCCACTCCTCAGGCCAAGTGCAGGCATGGAGGGAGAGACGAACAAATCGAAAAAGTAATGAATAAACACATAATATAACTATATCAATATAAACGATATTGTCTAATTTTATATCTCTTGAAAATATTCAGATATAAATTAAATATAGGTATATCACCCAGCCCCAGTTACTTTCCAAAATGTGATATTAAAAATTTGGTTTAGGTCAGAGGTATGTAAAGCATTTGTAAATAAAGTATATTATTTGACCATTAGGTAGTTAGCCTGTGTTTATTTAAATTTGTATCATAAATGGCAAATGGGCACATTTACAGTATATAGTGCTTTTATCCAAAGCGCTTTACAGTATTTTGGCTCACATTCACCCAGTCACACACACACACACACACACACACACACACCAATGGTGATTGCTGCCATGCAAGGTGCAACCAACCACCGGGAGCAGATAGAGGGTTAGGCATCTTGCTCAAGAATGCTTACAGGTGTGTCAACACCAGGGTTTGAATCCACAACCTTCCGGCTGGAAGCCCAGCACCCAGGCCACAGGACACAGTCCGTTACCAGGCAGATGTATGTAACACATTTATCAAATTCACACCTAAACAATATGTAGTTGTGAGTTGTGCTGAAAGTACTGTGGTTCTTAAACAAGGGATTGCATGGTGATTGGGGGGAAAGCACTGCAGCTATATTGTGCAAGCCATTCACAATACAGTGTATGCTGAAGAGAAGGGGGTTTAAAATTAAATATTTAACAGGTGAATAAATGTGTTGTTTGTTTTTGATTGAATTCATTCCTACAGTGTGGTGACTAAAGCAACATTATGCATGGGAACAGATGGTTACAAGTTGCTTACCTTATTGTTACATCATGGCATCATGCAATGGTAGAATTTTACCTTTTTTGCTACTGCTGACATCTCCACACAAGTCATATAGACATACTGGTGCTTTTTGCCATTAAAGTCATAGTTTATCCTGGGTAAGTCAACACCTGTTGCAAATAATTCTGCATTATAAAAAAAACACACTGTAAAGTACTGTTATTTTAACAGATCACAATGTACCAATTGTACCTCTACAAAGTACTTCTGGTTGGCAGAGTAGCATGCCATCCTTCTCCTTCACAGCATTAGCTGTTGTATACTCAAGTTTCACCAGATCCTCTCCTACAGTAAGTCCCTGCAGACAGTTTAAATAGTCACACCATAAAGCCTGTGTGAATGAAACACAATGGATTTAATGAGTACATCACAATGCTTTCCACCTGATCAGAATGCAGGGGAAGTGCAAATCTTCTGTAGGTTGGGTTAGTATAAGATTTGCCTGAGCTCCCTGTGACATCTTTGAGATTTTCCAGGTAGAACATGTCAAAAAGACTGCTGTTGTCATAGGCGATGACATCCACAATCACATGACCATTGTCTTCAAAAGCATTCACGTGATGGTAGACAACCATTGCCCCTGTGTAGTACTTAGTTCCAACCTTTTTGCCACTTCTCCTGTCTATCAAGTGAATGCATGTCTGTTAAAATGATAAACCAATTGAAAATGTGTGACAACATGGATCTGCAGTATAGGCTTGCAAAAGAATTAATGAACAATATTGGCCTGATAGTATTCTCTCACATTTTCATTAGGGCAGAATTTGAGACAGCTTGCCCAGTTGACACCCCTCATGTAGGCAGTGGCCATCTTGATGATGTCCAGTTTGAAAGGCTGCTCAATGAAGATGAAGTAGTTGTCAGATATACCAAAACTGTGGAAGTAGCTGGGTGTAAGGAGAGAGGAGCAGGGGATGGTACAGACCACCTCTGCATTTTTCAGTGCAGGCGCATCCTTGGCTTTGTCTGATTCAAGGAACAGAATACAAACTTAAAGGTGTTCTATAAGATATTTACAACAATAAGATACCGTAGCAGAAAACTACAATTTTCTTTGTAACAACATAGTGGAATAAATACATCCTGAGCAGAGAAGGACATCACACTCGTTGTTGTAATCTAAACTCCTCTGTACTTTGATTTCATAACGGGGTGGCTGCACGTACATGTTAGTACATGTGTGTGTGGCTCGCAAAGCATTTGTTTTGGATTGTGATGCTTAGTTTGACGTCTAGTGGTAGAACGTCTTATAAAGGCACTTTAAAGGTGACGTCAAGGATGCTAGAGAACGATTGTTGATATTTGAACTTGATCAAAACAAAAACACCTATCACTTCAGTTCCATAGGGCAGTGTTTCCCAAACGCTGCCGTATAGGGTGCTCCCATAGAGGCGGCGTCCCACAAATTGTACATGTATTGACAAGGCTGGGACAGTGTTGTTTGGTGCGGTCTGCACCACTTTGTTTGTGTTCCCATTTACAGAGCCAGGGCCGTGTAGAAACACCAGATTATTATTTAACCATGCACACAGAACGGAGAGCTGGTGACTGTAAGTAAATATTTGCTGAATTTGACAAAAAGTGACTATACCTTTAAGTCTAAAACCAACAACAGCTAGAGGGGTGTAGCCAAAGTCCGCAGGCATGATGATGAAACTTTGAATTTTTGACATCGGTCAATGTGAACTTTCAACTAGCCTAATATATCCCCCTGTTCAGTTGCAACACATTCTTACAACGCTGATTCAGAGTTGATTAACTTCATTCCATTCGTCAAGAATTTAACCTGAATCAAATCAAAATAGCAGCTTTCAGCTAAAACTTTTTTTTTTTGCTTAGGCTACTCTTTAAATGAATACATATTAACTAGTGCAAATTATATTTGAGAATAAAAAATATTTTTGAATGGTTACCTTTTTCAGAACAGGCTGGCACTTTGAACACAATATATTTAGTTTTTCCCTTTTCTGCTATTGAAGTCCCCATACTGTAGGTGTTTCCTTCTTTATCATAATGTGGATGGGATGACACCAAGTTGAGAGGAAGGTATTTGAGGTAGTTCACCTGGAAAGAAGTCCAGTCAGACCCATGGATACTATCCATCCTTCTATCAACTGCTTATCCGTGGTGGGGTCACAGGGCAACAGCCAACGCAGAGGACCCCAAACCTCTCCACCCATGGATACATTCGTCATGTATATCATAAGTCTTATTTTACCTTGTCTTGGGTTTCCAGGGTCATCGGATCTATTTTGCGGATGTAGTTAGTTTCAGAGGTGGCATAATAATCCTTTCCATATCTGATAAAATTATTGCCACAATTGTCTGTGAAGTCTGGCACTGTGTGGTTAAGAAAGGTAATTGCCCTAAAATAGTGGGAAGAAAAGAGGTAAATGCATTGGTAATGGATTAAGATTAGGTATAAACGTCATCCTGCCTGCATCACCATCAATGGCCATATGGGCATTAGAGTGGATACAATTGCACAGAGCATAATACAGCATAGTCAAGACATGACTTAATCATTGTGTAGATCTTAAAATTAAACCTTATTGGCCGGTTTCACATACATTGATTAAGCCTAGTCCTAGACTAAGATCCTTTTCCAATGGAGATCTTCATTGAATTTTTGTTTTAGTCTTGGACTAGCCTTAATCCATGTCTGTGAAACCAGCCATATATGTTAAACTCACTATACAGTAACTAGTCTACAATTATATAGTATAACAAACTATAATAAACATTATCTAATTTTGTTCAGACCAAGGTTATGTTTACCTGGAAATTATGTTCTTTCCTGGACCTGGATTGGCCATGGTTCCCATTTCAGACACAACTATTCTATTGGCTGCCATGTTATCTTTGTAAGTGTCACTTTTTAAATATCTGCTCCTACAGATCACCTCTCCTGAAATAGAATGTGCATCATTATTATTTCTGAATGTCTTGATTGTCCTCTTATTTACCACATGAAGGCTTACTTTCTGTGAATGTAAAGCTGCGCATTAGGGCCATGCCGTCAAACCAGTGGTTATAGGAAGTCTCCCCCACAGAGAAAATGCCTGGGCCATTTCTTAACAGTGTACCTTGCAACCAGCTGGGAACTATACCTAAATCAGAAGAAAATTAATATTTTTAAACTAACATGAACAATTGAAAACAAGTAATTGTAACACTAATAATTTGTAGCAGTCTTAATTAACAGGGATCCTGTACATTATTCCGCCCAGTATATTAGATCACCTTTAACTTCTGCCTTGTATGGTTCAGGTCTCTCGTCTTTATTTTTGGCAAAGTCATATGACATATTTGCTCAAATGTAGATTAGTCAAGTACTGACAAGCAAGGCAAGCTTGCTTATAAAGACCATGTAAACCACTCCCCCATATGCAATTTAGGGGTTAGAGTTCAGTCAAGTAAAATCTTATCTCACTAATCTTACTAATAGCTGTACGATACTGTTTGTTCCTGGAGCAATGTTCCTGGATGTTCTAGCACGTACAACACGTAGAGGTTCATTTTACCACTGTAGACATTTTTGCAAAGCTTTGTTTTAGGTCTACATACTGAAATCATCATAATGAGAGAGAGACAGAGAGAGACAGAGAGAGAGAGAGAGAGAGAGAGAGAGCTTTACATCTTTTTGTGTAGTTTTTTTTCCTTCCAGTGCATGGACCAATCTTATTGTCAATACAGCATTCCAGGAAGACTCTTATTCTTCACAAATATCTAGTATCTGTATTTGAAATACAAGTTTATTACATCACTCTTACCACACTGTGTTGTTAACACAGCTTCAGTTATGTTAGAAGATCTTATAAGCACACTCCTAACAACCTTTGTCCTGCCCGAATCAAGGTTTTCACCACATGTGAATTGATGCTTTAGCAGATAAAGTAAAGTCCAAAGGCAATAGATTACAGTAGTTTATATGTTTTTTTGAGACAGAAATATTTTCTAGTGGCTTTGAAAGGAGGCTGTTTGGTGTCCGGACTTTCCCCTGTGGTTGAAACCAGATTTGTTATAAAAACCAACACCTGAATACATCTCCCACTACTGTGGTCCTACAGGCTTGCATCAGTCTCTACCCCTCTACAGACAAGCTGACATTAATAGGGAGCTGAGGTGGAAGTGTGTGACTCTGGGTTCTATAGAGCCAAAGAAAGAACAAGACAGTTTCACCTGCTGGCGGACATGGGACCCTGCTGAGCAGTAAAGATAAATGTGACAGGGCGCATCTTTTAGTTGTTGAGGTGGATCATTTACTACACACACTACAAGCTTTTCTTCTGTATTAGATCATACGTACATGCTAGATGCTGGATATAGAATAGCGTGCATGCTGTTTTGCATTGTTAGTTGTTGTATGTATTGATGCAACAGTGTTGTCATCAGATACAATGCTGATTAAAGGATTTGTTTTAAAGGGAAGCTTATCTCTCTGTGCCAGCTGTGTGCTCCGTAAATGGAGGCAGAGACACTGAGGGCTCAAGAGCCTATTAATTAGGCCTGTTCTTTGTTTGTGCCCAAGCAAGATAATGTTGACCACACAAAGACAGGCCCTAATGTTAGTGGTGATCCCAAAGCATCTGCTAACTCGTGTCTTTAAAGGGCACCGACGTCCGCATCTCTGCCACTCTTGCCAGCGCCCTTCAAAGACACAGGTTAACAGAGTGAATGTAGCCGCGTACATGAGCCTAGGCGGAGATGGACATCACAGCAGTGCTCTTGCTTTTCTCTTTCAGCTGCTCAGCCGCTAATATAGGAGAGAACTCAGAGGTTCTGTCCTGCCCAGAGGACCAACATGGTTCCGATGGCTCCTGCTATGAGTTTGCGGATGTGCAGCGCTCCTTCCTTAGTGCCCAGGGTTGGTGTGAGCGGACTGGAGGACACTTGGCCTTCATCCTGAACGATGAAACACAGCAGTTCCTGCAGAGGTACTTGGATCCAGAGAGGGACTGGTGGCTTGGTCTGGCACCAGCCTCTCCCAACCTCACTATGGACTCTGCTGCTGCTGAGAGTGAGTAGCCATCTATAGCCATTCAGTTCTATGGACTATGTCGTATAGGGTACGCTGGGTTGCTTGTAATTGTGTCTACCTTATAAACCGACACTGATAAACTTCTATTGTTAAGTTTTTATTAGTTGCAGACAGTGTATACATTAGTTGTCTCTGTATTGTGCTGCAATGCACCAATTTCACAATTTGTTTGAATGTAATTGACAAGTAAATCTGGTATTGATTCTGGTAGCTGTGTCAGAATGAACAAGTAACGTAAACGTGTGTTTGTTCTCAATGCTGTGCCTGAACACTGCAGTATATCCTAACGCCTGCCAGGTGAGGACGCAGCGATAAGATGCGGATGCCTTTCTCGCAGATTTATGATGCTTGTATTGTATACTGGCTATTGTTTGGCGGCATGCATGTTCAGATATCTTCCTCAAGCAGCTGTCTCCATGAAGGATACGTGTAATTTGTTTTTGCTTTACAGCAGGCCTGCTGTCAAGTCGCTATTGTCTTCCACACATAAGCTAACCTTCATCATTCATTCGTCTTGTCACTAGTCCCCACTCCCAAGCAGGACTCATTGATGACACATCCACAACTACTGTCTACAACTGACCCCATGTGTAGAAGTGAAATAATGACCTGAAATAACATTCTTTGCATTTCAACATAAACTATAAACAATGGAAAGTACATGACCATCAGTTGTACATTTCATATATTTTCAGGTTCTCTGTCCTGGCTGGATGCCTCTGACATCAGATATAACAACTGGCTGAATGCCCCAGATCCCCAAGCAGCCTGTGGACACATCTTGAGACATTCGGGCTTCCAGTGGGAAGCCACAAAGAATTGTAGCCAGGAAATGCACTTCATATGCCAGCATGGTATGCCATTTTAATGTGATAGTGTCTGTGTTTGTACTCTGTTGCTTGCAGTTTACAAATGCAAATGTCTGTGTGCATTTTGTTTTCCTCAGAGTCAGGGAGGGCCATTGCCTGTGGGGGCCAAAATGCTACACTGCAATGTGGTTCAGGGCAAATAATACAGATAGATGACAGCTTCTATGGTCGTAAAACAGTTCACTACTGCCGAGCCCAAAGTCACCCTGCCCCTAACTCTACTCAGGAGGAATGTAGCTGGATAGATGTTGGTGATTCAATTAAAGGTATGGTAAAACTATCAGCTAAACATTTGTTCCAATATTGAAATTATTCAGAAGGAATATGTTACAGTATGTGTATATGCTGTATTTTGTCAAAAACAATGGGTATAGCTGATTAAATATACATGCAACATACATACAACAATCTAAATCTAAATAAACAATGTATGTGCTAATATTCTATTAATGCTTTGTGTTAAACACAAAAGCCATGACACAAGGCTTTGTGGAGTTTAAGGAGTTTAAGTACCTCGGGGTCTTGTTCGCGAGTGAGGGGACTATGGAGCGAGAGATAGGCCGGAGAATCGTAGCTGTGGGAGTGGTATTGCAATCGCTTTACCGCACCATGGTGACGAAAAGAGAGCTGAGCTGGAAGGCAAAGCTCTCGATCTACCGGGCAATTTTTGTTCCTACCCTCACCTAT
>JAODUK010051158.1:0-19055 GCA_027564635.1 Typhlichthys eigenmanni
CACCTGGCGGATATTTGATGAAATTGCACCCACATCGCAAACCACTGTCATCCCGCATCATCTCCCATCGTGACGCCGTGCGACAGGAGTGTCACTTTAGAGGTCAGACATCTGTATAGTTAAAGCTTATATACAGTGCATCCGGAAAGTATTCATAGCGCTTCACTTTTTCCGCAATTTGTTATGTTAAAGTCTTATTCCAAAATGGATTAAAATATTTTTTTCCCTCAAAATTCTACACACAATACCCCATAATAACAAAGTGAAAGAAGTGTGTTTGACATTTTTGCAAATGTGTTAAAAATAAAAAATTCACATGCAATGCAAACCACCATCAAGACCAGCAACTTTCTGATCATTTCCTCACCCGGCTCTACCTAAAAAGAAAGACTAATGTATTGTAGTCAATTAATTAAAAAAAGTAGTGAATGATTATATGTTACATTAAGTCTTAAACCCGAGATCCGCGTCGGTGCAGATTTTGCATCGGTCTATATTTCGTATAGCATATCTTCAGAACGGTAAAAGATAGAAGCTCAGGGGTTTTCCCCATAATCCAGACATTCCACTGAAGAGATTGGTATATAGCTAGTCTTTTTGGTCATAGTAGGGGCTTGCATAATGGATTCTCGTATGTTTCTATTCATGGCCTATATTTCGTGTCATATCTTCAGAATGGCAACAGATAAAAACTCAGTTTTTTCCTCATAATCCAGACACTCTGCTCAAGAGATCGACATATGGATTGTGTTATTCCACATAACAGGGACTTTGCAACACCACGGCCAAGTCGTGTCTATATATGCAACTGGAATATTCTTTTATCACATGAGCTAATTAATCAAATCAAGATACACGTGTGTACCCTCGTAAAATGTCCCCATGAAAAATATTTTAGCATTTAGGTTCCAATGGAAGGATTTCTTGGTTATAGACGGTAAACAAGGAAATGCCGAAGTACACTGTAAATAAAAAGTGTTAAAAATAACATTAAAAAAAATCTAAAAACAGTATAAATGATAATATGGATATAGAAATAAAAATAGAAAATAGCATACCCAGTTAAGATCAGAGATTATAAATTAAAGTGTATACACTTGAAATGAAATGCAACTAGTTCAATTAATTTAGTTAATTTATTTAGTTTGGAAGAGTTTGGAAGTTAGTCAAGACATGGAGGAATCCAAATATGTCTTTGAAACAAAACTTCCAGCTAGTTTACCATCCTCTACATAAAAAAAAACACAACATATTAGGCGCTTTGCTTTTTTTTTTTTTTTTTGCATTTTAAAAACAAAAACATTGAATAAAGTGTTTCAAATTATTTTATCTTTTTTAAGAATTACGCAAATTGTAGCTGAGAGGGTGCTGATTTCAGAGATATAAAACACTTGATTATACCTATTACAGAAATGCTTTAAGAAGCCATAATATCAAAGTAGTGAACAGCCAAAAAAATAAAACAGCCAAAAGACCCTTAAGGTTCAAAGGGTTAAAACATAGACTTGATTTGTATTTGTATTTTACCTTGCACACAGCTCGTTAACTGCTCGCTTCTGTTACTTGATTTCCTGTGGATTGAAGTCTGTGGACTCACCCCACTGAAACTCCATAACGTGTTTTCCAATGTAAATCTGTGGCCAGATATTGTACTGCCCATACATTGAATATATTCTACAGATGTTACCACTTTAAATAGTGTTTTTTACAAGCCTTTTTACAAGATCCTCAGCCATTTCACATCTCATTTTACATTTCTACAAAAACACCACACAATCATTTACTTTACATTGCAATGATAATATATTTATATTAGCCTACATATTGTATGGATGTTTGAATCGTTATCATTATGTATTTAACATTTATTTTGCCTACTTATATACAGCTGTAAACAAATTAATACCGCATTCTCACCCACACACATATACATAGGCTTACACATCATTGATGAGATTTTTAATATTAGGCACTTTAATAGTCAGTCCACTAGGAACTTTGTTGGATGATTCAATTATATATTGACATGGAGTATACATGATGACAAAATTCTGTAACTATTCTGATAATATATTATTTGCTTAAATTGCTGGTGTATGTCCTGTCCAACAAATTACATATGTACTTCATGTAAGTCGCTTTGGATAAAAGTATCTGCCAAATGCCGTAAATGTAAATGGTCACTGTATTTATCTACAAAATCGTCCAAATTCTGACGAAATTTTAATTAATTCAATTTAATTTTAATTAACTGTTTCGCACAAACATCGCCATTTGATTTATATCTCATGAGACTGGGCTGATTCAAGACATCTGTAATTACATTTTGACTAGGCAGAATGAAAGTTGAAGCTATCCTTCAATTAAAATTAATTTAAGGATATCTAAAACTTGATAATAGATATCTACAATTACAATTAGACTGGCTGCAATTCCAGTTTCAGGTATCTTCAATTTAATTTGGACTAGTCAGGATTCTGTTCAAGATATAGTATCTACAACTGAATATGACTACAGTAGTTAAAACGTTATATAAGATACAATATTTCAAAGCAAAAATTTTGTTATCTTAAATTGAAGGGGATTTAAGATATATTGAACTGCAATTGTCACCCTAGGGTTACACTAGGGTTACCATAACTAACCCTAACCCTAACCCTAGAATTAAATTAGATATCTGGAACTGGAATTAAAACCAGTCCTCAATAGACATTGAGGATATATGTAACTTATTTATTATAGATATAAGTATTGAGAAACCCCATAGACATGAATCATCAAAGATGGATTAGGCCTACAGATAACTCCAACTGTTGTTTTGATTAGTCAAAATTATGTTATTGATATCTGGAATGGAATATTCAGTCTAGCAAATAAATGTTAAAATGGATTGCAATACAAATTGACATAACTAATTAAAAAAACAAGTAGAAATATTATAGTATACACTTAAAAAAGTGAATTACAATTTAAATCTACAATTATTCACTGCAAATTTACTTCAATACAAGAAATTAATATAGGAAATATACAGTTAATGCAACATTTTGTTGTGTGTTGGGAGTTGTTAAATTCTATTGCATCATCATTCAGACTTGTTTAAAAACAATTATGATATTTTATATTTGACTTGACATTTTGATCTTGTCAACTGCTTGATAGGGCGTCACTTACCCAGCATGTCATGGGATGTGGGCCAAATGGGCACCACCTTTAGAGAGAAGTCGACTGGCTACGACGTCATTCTGTGGTTAGTAATGCTCAAATGAACTATTGCATGGAAATGGTTAAAATTGATTATATGGGTTTGCAGATGTAGTCGTTGATTGCCCCTGAAATTAAAACAGCCATCATGCGCATTAAACTGGTACCATGACAACTCATGCATCAAAAACCTGTTGACATTGTCTGTGATTGAACACAGCTCACATGCCCAGTCTGGAAAAACTGCTTCTTTATTCACCTAAGTGAAGTGTCACATTGCCGGTTGTCCAGAAGCACTTTCATACTCCCTACTCTTTTTGAAACAAATGTTTATGAATCGCTTGTTGACCACTGAACATGAATGAAACTTGTTTTTTATTAGATGTCTTTATACAATATGATAGTGCCAAGAGTATAAATGGGACACTATGAAACGCTAACTAAAATATATTATTTGTATCATACTTAAATATGAGAATTTAGTATAAACTACAACTGAAATAATTATTTTTCTAATTATATTGATTAACTATTCAAGTGTCGACATTTCTGAGATCTAATTTAATATTGGTTCCAAATGCATGCCAAATCTATGATTTTCATAATATCCACTCAATGTTTCCAGGGTCTTATGCAGGAGCAGTGATTGCTATGCCTTTAGCGGGAGTCCTGGTACAGTATGTTGGCTGGTCTTCTGTCTTCTATATCTATGGTAGGAATAAACAAAATAAGATAAACTTATGTTGATTACTCTCACTGGCTGAATTAACTATTTGGCTTTGAGCTCACCAATATTCTACCTACGGTAAGGCCATTATGTAGCGCTGTCCAACTTCTTGGCAGACAGTCTAGTTTCCAGTTCACTTGTTTGTTACACATACAAAAAGTAATGTACAACAAATGTACCCATACACACACATTTCTGTGCATTATAATGTATAATTCAGAATGCTTTGGAATTTACCCACTTAAGATGGCGGGAAAATACAGAACAAACAAATATGTTAATACATATTATTTACATGCTAATTGAATGCTTCTTGAATGCATCTTAAACTGTTCAATCAATATGACTTTTGGTGATATTTAACATTGTTGGCATTCTGTTGAATATTGCATAGGGTTAAATGTCAGACATGGCTCACATAGGTGGTTTGACAAATGGCACAGTGGTACATTGCTTTTTTCAGGCTGTGATCATTTTTGAGATGCTTTTTGTGCTATCTAATTCTTTACTTTAATAAAGATACTGCAGTTCTCTGCTGATATAATCTCATGATTAATCGTTATAAATGAACAGTGACTAATGACTAAATTACTAATATCTTGCTCATATTGTATTTAATAATGAAAATTATCATAGTCCATACAATGTCTAAACTCATTTTAATTTAGGCCAGATAAAATGGGCTACAAAAATACCTGCTTTTAGTGTCACTAAAATACATAGGCAATAATAAGAGTATCTTGTTTCTTTTATTAAAAGGTGTATTTGGGATCATATGGTATATGTTCTGGCTCTTACTGGCATATGGAAGTCCAGCAGCTCACCCCACCATCAGTGATGAGGAGAAGAAGTACATAGAGAATTCCATTGGAGAAAGGGTCAACCTATTAAATGCTATTGAGGTGAGTTTCACCTAGCGTGTCGTTACTAAATTTTTTTGTAGTGTTTGATTGAAGTAATTAAAACAATTTTGTTTTGGGTGATCACACCTACTGTACTGTACCTTCTTTCCTCTGCCTCCAAAGAAATTCAAGACTCCCTGGCGCAGATTCTTTACCTCAATGCCTGTCTATGCCATCATTGTCGCCAACTTCTGCCGCAGCTGGACATTCTACCTACTCCTCATCAGCCAGCCAGCATATTTTGAGGAGGTCTTTGGGTTCCCTATCAGCAAGGTTGGACTCAACTAGCTACAATGTAAATTAAAATATAGTATATTCATTGTAACAACTTTTTTTTCAACTCTTACATTTTTCAATGTTGTTTCCATCTTTTACTAGTGTAGCACAACCTCGATGAGGACTGTAGTAATGTTTCACTGCATAAACCCAGTTAGAAGCATCAGCAGATATAACAATTATCAGTGAGATTATACATTTTGGGATACTACATTGTAGGTTCTCGGTTGAAAAATGTAAAATTAACACTGAGAACTGTATATTAATTAGTTAGTTTTCTTACCAACAACAAGGTAACTAAATAAAGTTACTAATAAAATAAAGAATACAATAAAATAATACACTGTTTTAGTGTAGAAACAAAGCAGCAAATATATGTATCAGTTACAGTTTATTGGATTAATGATATAGTACACGATTCTAACATAATACACTTTTTGTCAAATTCACCAAGTATCCTTACAGCTAGCTTACCATACCATTCTCAGTGTGTGCTGAACAATTCATCTGGTACTCCTACACAGCCCTGGCTCCATAAAATGGCTACTCGTAAAATGATTCTGCTATACATTTCGCATGTCATATCATCATATATCCCCCCAGTGGCCAACTCCACACGTTAACATTAAAGCGACAGAAATTCTATGAGGTAAGATAACGTGTGCTTTATGCATAGCAGATTTTGTAAACAAACTCAAGAATGACACCATTCCAGCAAATGCCTGCATATCGAGCACTATATATATCTACTGGCTTTTAAACGGAAATGGTGTTTATCTGAAGCTTGACAAGCGGGTCGAAGGAAGAGTTTTGGAGATGCTGCTGATTGTTAATAAGCGCCTGCTTTCACGGGCCCCTGGCTAATGCCCACAGAAACAAAACCTATGATGGCAATCTAAACAGTACTGTACCTGTTGCAGGCCTGAACGTAGCTTGCGTGCGGTGAGGTCGGGAGACCGCTTCACCCAGCTGGGCAATATTATCAGATACTCACAATCATTGCTGTATAAAGAAACGTTTGGTGGCGCAACTCTGCTGAACCAGAGCCGCCGACACACCTTCCACGCGCTCCTCGTAGCCCGAGGTGCAGCACGGGTTCTCCCGTCGCGCTAGCTGCTGAAGTCCTCTGTCTCCGCACCACCAAAGGGACCACCGAGCTTTCTCTCGTCACCCGGTGCGATAACTGCCGAAAACCTCCGTCTCGACGCAGCCAGAGTTGCAACAGCGGCCCTTCTCGTCTCCCGGTGCGATAGAGTCCTGGCCATGTCCTTTGTATGCGTACACGTACTACCGTTCAATGTTACACACTATGCCATGTAAACAAACACAATACTACACTCAAGTTGTCAATATACAACATATAACAACTTAAAATAATAATTAAAATAATAACCGCCTTTCTCTTTGTGTCTGCATGTCTTATTGAAAAGCAACCCCCCCAAGACCTCTGTCTTGACCTTTTTTTCTTCGGTCCAACTTCTGCTGCTCCCTCTCCCCTCCAACCAATCACATTTAAATAAACAAAAGGTTACTTCTATTTCAACAAATTAGAAGGCAGGTAAGAAAGCAATTGATGCAAGTTTACGCAGTTACATTTCTAAACTGCAAACAAACACGTAAAGTGACAGGACATAATTATAACATTGTGTATACAGGTATTGATAACACTGGGGCCATATAACCCAGGTGTTACACCTGCAATATGGTTAGTGTAACCCACCTTTGTGCTAGTTACCGTGTGAAATTAATATTATAATTGTGTGAATTTGGCCAGAATCAATACACCTTTAAAATATTATTAATCTCTTATTAATATTAGGTTACTGTTCTTATAAAAATAGCAGTGCTAACAATGGATTAATTCGAAATAATAATAATAATAATAAAAAACAAAATCTCTTTGTCACGCCAATATCAAATGCATTTATAGGACTTTCCCTACCGCTAACTGTTTTAGCATAAATCAATGGGATTTAACATGGCGGAAATTAACATCTATGCTAGCGGACTTTCTCCAGTCAGCCTTGTGCAAAAAGTTAACTCAACTCACCAGGCGATAAAAGGTTAAGTATCTTGAATAAACAGCGTCCGACCTCAATACACCAACTATAAAGGACTGTGTTATCCAGTATGTAAACTCACAAAACACAATATTAACTTTAAATGAAAATCTCGTGTTTAGATTGCTCGAACTTTCAATGAGTCACTCTCAAAGGTTTAATCATGGCTGACCTTCACCTTTCACCTCCACTGGCGTAACCCAGTCAGTGGATGATCAGGAGGTGGGATAAATTGTTTGATTGGCTAAAATGAATGTAGCTCTAATTTATTGTATATTTGACAAGCTAATAAACAAAATATTTTATACCTGTAAATCTTAATATCCACGTGTTTTAATATTTTATTCTATTACATGTTAATATTTCTATTGTGAATTGTATGACTGAATATTATTCATTATACAATAAAATGAAATAAAAAACACTTATATTTATTATTTAATTACTCTGGGCTACACCAGTTACGCCCTTTCATTGAAGGGAGAGGTATTTTTTTTTTGATCAAGTTCAAATATCAACAAGCTTTCTCCAGAATTACTTATTACTATTTCTTTAATGCTCCTTTTGCAGGTGGGGTTTCTTTCTGCTGTTCCCCATATGGTGATGACCATTGTCGTACCCATTGGAGGACAGCTGGCAGACTATTTACGTAGCAATAAAATCATGTCTACGACAAATGTTCGGAAAATAATGAATTGTGGAGGTACAGTATTTAAGGTTTTGTAGAATTCTATCTTCAGCCCAACTCTCAAATTATATGTTGTTTTATCCAGCACTCCAGCACTATCCAACATTTGTGGCATTCTTTTCTCTTTTTTGCATAAATATATATGAAGCAATCCAGACAAGGCATCAAATAAAGTACAAAAACTTGATGATGACTATAATCAAAGCATTTGTCTTCCCTCTCACAGGGTTTGGTATGGAGGCTACTCTGCTCCTGGTAGTTGGCTTCTCTCACACGCGGGGAGTGGCTATTTCATTTCTGGTTCTCGCCGTAGGTTTCAGTGGATTTGCCATCTCAGGTATCGCAGCTCTATATTTTGCATTTAAGCAAAAAACAACATGAATAAGAACATTACCACAAGATTAAAATTATGAATTTAAGTCAGTTAAGTTTCTCCTTTCACTTTCACAAACTATTTCCTTGGACACAGAAACAAAGATCCAATTAAAAACTGATTTCTCATTGGGTGTGATGCAATTACTCAATAAATAGTATTCTATTCTATTCAGTTCAGCTATTCATGTTTAAATTTTCAATGTGATCTTCTTTTTTACTGTATTCTCAGGTTTTAATGTAAATCATTTGGATATTGCCCCTCGCTACGCCAGTATCTTGATGGGAATATCTAATGGTGTAGGGACACTGTCAGGAATGGTTTGCCCCCTGATTGTTGGAGCACTAACAAAAAACAAGGTATAGTAGCTACATTTTATAAATATTGGATGTAGTATTTACCCTGTTGAATAAAATTTTGCCTTTCGCTTAACTACAAATAGTTAAGACAATTGATTTAAGAGGTAGTGTTTGTATGAATATCATCTTTGGTTTTGTCAGCTTCGCCTTTATATACACTGACATTATTTTACCAGTACACTACAATGCTGGGTGGCTGCTACTGTCGTCTGTATTGTAATGGATTTGGTAAAATACAGTATCAACGTATCTTCACAGCATAAATATAGGGTACCTAATATTTACTAAATGAAAATGCTGGCCAATGGAAAACAGTATGCTACACAGCAGTTTGCATGTAAAGAAACTAATCATAACCATAACCAATGATTGTAACCGGTGAGAGATGTCAATCAAATGAAGTGTGCAAATAACCACAGTCATGAAAATAGGCCTAACCAGCCACATTAATTTACAGCCATTTTTAAACATGACTGGATACAGTACCTTCAGCAGAATTGTCATTGACTTACACTCACCTCTTCCCATAGACTCGACTGGAGTGGCAGCATGTGTTCATAATTGCGTCTGTGGTGCATTACACTGGAGTCATCTTCTATGCTATTTTTGCATCGGGGGAGGAGCAGGACTGGGCAGATCCCGAGAGCACAAGTGAGGATAAATGTGGCATCATCAATGAGGACGAGCTCGCTGAAGAGTCGGAGCTCAACAACGAGAGCACCCTGGCGCCAAAAAAGAGTTATGGAACCACCGACAATTCCTCTGGACGAAAGAAGGGCTGGATGAAAAGGAGAGGTATGACCATGCAAGAGGACGTTGATGCAATTCAACATTATGAGAATGGGACCTACCAGAGCCAGTGATAAATTCTGTAGGACCAAGAGCTTTCCCAGTACCTCAAACTAGATAAATGGTGGGAGGTCAGGTGTACACCTGTGAAACTGTAAGTGGAATTATGGGAAGTCAAAAGAATAAAACCAAATACATATCCATATACGTATCCACCATAAGCTTTTTTAGTTTAATTCCAAACTGCTGTTATTATAATTCAAAATGAGTCTGTTTAATCTGTTAAGAGACTTTCATAAATCACAAAGTTTCTATCTGGGATTATTGGAGAAAAAGTGAAGCAACAACTTTACATTATATAATAATCTTTTTTGTAAAAGAGAAATGAACCACACATTCACAGTGAAGAAAGAAAGAAAATTAAACCACTATTGGAACATTATTTATTGTTAGTCATGCTTTAACTCTTCATTCAATGTATCGGAATATCTGATAGGAATTTGGACTTGAATAAAAACCTGGTACCTGTTGTTTTGTGTCACAGGCAAATTTAAAATGAGAGATGCTAATGAAATCTGACTCTCTCTATTAATATCAACCATTTGACTGACTAGTATTATAGTATCAAGCATTATTAATTTTGCTTGTGCAAACTTAATTGCAATCACAATTATAATTGTAATAATTGCAATCAATTATTTCCCAGTGGCTGGGATTTTGCCCCATCTTACTGTCAATGCCAGAAAAACAATTCTACACCAGTGTGGGTGGCTTTAGGAGGAGGGGTAGAGAATGAACCTATGAGAGATGGAGGAGTGGGGGTACAGTGTAGATGTGGAGCCGAAGCCGAATATGGTATTGGATAAGCACAAATAGTGTATTTTTACCAATTTTTCTTTGGAACAAGTATTTATTTAATTATATATCTTCGGGGGAAAAAAACAAACAGTTTCTGGCATTTATAATGTGAACGCAGTGGATACTTGTGCTCCGCATGATTTGCTGATGTGACAGGAAGATAATATGAGATTAGAGAAGACGACACAGACCGGTTATAAATTATATCTATTTTTGATCACTACCTGTCGTGAGAAAAACGTCAGCTAAAAAGGTTCTACATTCTAAATATTTACAAGGATATTAGACATACAAACAAACACAAATATATTAGCATATTGCATATTATCATGTCAATGTGATTATACTGTAGGCTAATATGCTTATCATAGGCCTATTCTATAGTTTTTTTTACCTGATTAACTATAAACAGCAAACACAAAAACACAGGACTCAAACTCCAGTCGACCATGCAGAGTACAGACACTCTACTTGTTACACCAGAACAACCCATGCTGTAGGATGGTTGCATGGACAGACACCTATATGCTTGTACGATACAGCATCGCTACATGCGCTTCATTGCAATAATAGTTTTAAGCAGACAAACATGTTTTTGCAACCTCCTTCCCATTTTCCAGGATAGTTACAGCATTTTCCATTTTTTATGAATACAAATACAAAAAATGTTGCTGACAAAACAAATACAAATAGTGGGCTCTCTGCACACCCCTACTACAGAGGATTGCGTGCCATTCATCACTCAAGAGTGGGACGGTCATGCACTTTCAAACCATTATAGAGTTTTAATACTCCTTTCAACCACATGGGTAATTCCATGAAGAACATCAAGGAATGTCTCTTTTAATGTAAAACATAGAGCACTAAAGATGGTTATGTTACCATTGTTTTAAAGGCAGTACAAAGATGTGAACTCATGCAACCAGATTTTTGGATGGTAAAAGAGGTGGTAACAGAGGTACTGTAGAAGGACACCTACTGTACATTACTGCAGCAGTGCCCCATGTGTTTGTAAGAATAATCTACTGTAATGTTTCATGAAAAATATACAGCTTTGATTATCATTGCTGTTGACGAAATGCTGTAGATATTTTCTACTGTAAATGATCATCCTGTTTGACAAAATATGAATTTGTTTTGCACTTTACCTAAACATTTGTCAGTGTTATATTTATTCGGTGTGTAGGTGTACTGGTTTGAAAACATACATTTGCTCAGTATTGAAGCGATTCTTTAAGATTCACAGATTTATAATCAAATTTGTCCCATTCCGTACAATGTATGAATAGATTAACAATAACACAATAACAATAACGTAACACAAAATCATATTTCAGGTATATTTATATCACAGCTGAATTACATTGTTTATGTTTATATTTGTGAAATGCCTTCCTATTAATTTTAGTATTTATTGACTCACATTAAGGATACTATTTAATCTGTCATTTAGAAAGTAACTATGAATGCCCAGTTATACTTGTGAATAAAACAATTTTGGCAGACTGTCTCTCTTTCACTAGTCATCGGTCACTGTTTTCTCTTATTTACAATCTTATTGCATATAACAATATTTTTCATAAATGTTTGACAAAATACATTGCCCCTAACGCTGTCTGTTTAAATTGGTTTCTGGCCTTAAATTAGATGCTTGAATTATTAAAGATTGCACAGACAGCTCTGTTTCTCATCAGCAGTAGTAAACATCCTTTGTCTTATCTATGTTTTTCTGCAGCACTCATTCATTCTCTAATTGGAAGATAATTACTTGCAGTGATGTTCCCTGAAAAAGCCTTGCAAAGTATAGTACTACTATTATAAACTACTATACTAGTACCTATACATCTTACCGCTTGACATTCCTAAATTATATTTTTTCATTTTGAATTGTAAATTAATGTTGTGGGTCCATTAGAAAAATAATTTATACAAGAGGCCATACTATTAATTTACCTCATGCTGATTAGGCTATGAGAACACAGTGTACATGGATGATAAATATGACGACCCAGAATTCCCACATTCAACACTTTCCCTCCCATGCTTCTCAAACACCAGACCAGATAGTCAACTGGCAGCAACTAATGGCAAAGGTTCTGTTTATGGACTGTCTGTTGACTCAGAAGGGCCTCTTTGAATGTAGCAACAATCCATCAATGATTAAACTTTTGTTTTTGGATAAATTAAAGTTTTAAAAAAATATGTTACCTACACTTTTTACACGTGACAATACAGTATTATTGAAATGCAATGCTAACACCTTCTAAAAACAGACATTCAATCATCGCAATGTAATAAAATGGTTTTGATGAGATTAAGGACATATGGCAATGATTGCCAAATGCCTCACAATCGCTTTTCAGAGCCATGTGCATTAGACTTGGTTAATTATCTTTTTTATGCACGCTAAAATGAAATGGTTACAGTAATGATTTGATTGCTGCAATGATGATGATATTTATAAAATATAATGCACACCATTGTGAATGTTTTTATAGGAGGATTTTTTTTAATGGTACAGTGCTATTTTTGATTGCAATGTGGGCTATACAATACGCTGAATGTCTAATTATAGCGTATGTGGGAGGGATTCCTGGTTTGTAAGATAATTCATATGGACACCTTTCATGACCAAATAAAGAAGGATTTTAGGGGAGTGACTGGGGAGGGTGGTCAGTTTAATTAATAACCACTATACCATTCTCTCTGACCCCAACTGGTCACCCATCCTCTTACTGGAGCCTAGACAGAAGCAACTAAATTTTACACATTTTGATGGTTTTTGTACCGAATGCTGCGGTTTTCAGCCAGAGGAAAAGGCTGTTCTCTGACAATATTCTCTCAACAAAAAGTATAAGGTAAGGGTAACTGGTTGGTTGCCATTGTATTTCATATTTAAGGGGTAATACATCTTATTAATATAACTTTGTAGCATGCCACTGTGTATGAGCTAGAGCACATGGTTAGATTTAGAAGTGTTCATTTCATTCTGGGTCGCTGTTGGATCCTAAGGGAAATTAAACAGTTTTTATTAAAACTAAAAAAGCATTTGACAGAAGAGATTTATAATGTAGACTACAGTATGTACTATAATGGGTCACGTATTTTATTTTTCAGTTTTTACCAATAGTGCTTCCATTTGTTATAAATAATATACATCTGTCAGGCCATGTGAAGGCTTTCTGAAATGGCAGATTCAATAGAACTGATGCCATCAAGGGATCAAGATTTGCGATTTACGATGCAAACCATTATGTGATCAATATTGTGTAATGTACAGCATACAAAGCTGGAAAAAAGACTGATGAACGCATACAATATATGGCCATTTTTAATGTTCTTCCATTTTTAGAGTTTTGAGGTTATACTGTAGGGGCTGGAAGGCCTTGTTAGTATGACCTCTGTTACTGAAGATTTTGAAAAAAGAAACCTTGACGTGTGGGCCTGAATGTTATTGAAAATCAGTATTTAGCCTACACCTATAAATTATTCAGATTACCTTTAGCCATTATTTAAATATATATATTGCTATGCGATAAAAACCTAGTTCTATGATATTATTATACTTTTTGTTTGTAATTGTTATATTCATGAGCTCTGATGACACACAATTCATACTATCATAAATATCAAGAACGTAAGTTCTGTTAAGATCAGGTAAGATCTAAACTCAAGTTGTGGTAAGGTTAATTAACTTCATTTGACAACATGGTGTGCAAGGGATTATGGAAAAATTTTATATAGGCATATGAGTAGTGTAATACTGTGTTTTTGTGTAGGTGTTATTTAGTTAGTCTGTGGTTATTTGGGATGAGATACAGTACATTATGTGTTTGTTCATAAAAAGGGGTTAATGGACGTTTATAGGCACCCTGACTGACCCATGTGTGGCCGAGATTAATGCTACTTTGTAAACTGATCAAATGTTTCTGGGGTTTTATTCTACGATGTTAAACCTGAAATGCCATATATGGTTTGATGTAAACTGACTCTCACGAGATGAAGATGGTCTCACAAACAAGTTATGTGATATGAAGTAAACATATCTCTCACCTGCTTCTTTCGACTCAGCTCGCCGTCGTATTTTCTCAACACATTGTTTCAGTCAACATAATATTTGTATTCGTGTTGACGTTCATGTTCATGGTAATTTAAAAATGCTCTTTATTGTGGTCAAAAAATGTAATTCGCCATATGTAAAATATTGGATCATTAAACATCTGTATGAGTTATCACAAAAAAGGTTTCGACATTATTGTGCTAAACCTAATGTTTAAGTAGGTGATTTTTTAAATTATAATAATAATTATCAATATTTTTATACTGTATACCGCTTTTCAATATACTAAAAGTGCTTAAAATGTCATAGGAGACACACCTCCACCACAACCATAGCTTACGGTAGCTTCCAATTGGTGTCATGTTCTGCTGTCCACCTCCATGTTTTCTTCCATGTGTTCCAGTCCGTGTTTCCCATGTGTTCCAGTCCATGTTTCCCGTGTTCCTGGTCTTGCCCATGTTAATTGTCATTGATTTCAACTGCCACTCGTCTGTGCCCAATGGTCTGTCTTGTGATCCTGTATGTAAGACCTAGTGTGTTCTGTAGTGTTTGTCGGATTATTGTTTAATGTCAGCCCTGTTTTCGTGTTCCTGTCATTAAAACCCGTTACTAAGAATACCTGAGTGTCGTGCATTTGGGTCCACCCTGCCTGCTTCATCCCTGACAACTGGATGATGCAACGGCAGCCTGTACTCTCACCACACATCAGCCTTGACTGATATTATAGCTTTATGAAGCAAACAAGGATCATGGCCATTCATTGAATATGATTCTTATATGTCACTCATTATCTGATGCTTTTAGCTGGAAGTGGGCTTCTCCGTTGTGTCCCAGTACACCGTTTAATCTGCTCCTGATTACCCTACTGAATGAATGACTGGATGGGCCCCGACATGGTGGGCCTATTACAAATCCCACCCAGCGACGGGTTCTGCCTTTCAGAGGGTTCCCACTTTATGGGTAAGTCTTGACCTATGACTGTTAAAAAAACAAAGCATTTCAACCTGAAGGAAATAGGGGCTAATAGGAACACTGAACACATGCATCTAAGTAGGCTGTGTCTCAAACACATGCTTTCAGTTTGTATAAAACACAACGTCACAATGTCAGTATGACTTGAAAGCAGTTCAAAATTTAGAGGAAAATTTCACAGTGATTAATCTCAAAAGCATGAATTCTGTACAGATCGCCTATGCATGTATATAACACAGACAACTCGTCATACGCGTGAACCAGATTCCAGAATCGACCCATTGACTTTGTTTTGCATTAAGCTAAACTAACATAATTTCTGACCTACAAAAAAATTTAACTGTCCTAAAAGCTATTGTGTGACAGGATGCACTACCCATAAGGTAAAGAATCGAAAACACATTTTTCATAACCTGTTGAACTGAAAAAAGTATCAGAGAAGGCGAAAAGGAGACCAATCTGGATACATAGACACACACGTCATATTGCATTGACAACTACGCCTAGGTAGACACAAAAGGTATTCCAATTGCTTTACCTGATCACATTTTTGTTATTTCAATATGCTAGATTATTATTTTGGCACGCTATATCAACCAGTCACCACACGTAGGCATATTGAGTATTAGGATCTAGTTGACCTATTTTTCCTTGATAATGCCCCACCATGCCTGACGTTATATGTGCTATTCTCTCCTTGAAACCTTGAAACAGGGTATGCAAACTTAGTTCTGGGTTCTTTACCTTGTCAGAAGTGCATCGTTAGTATATCTTAATGCAATACATAGTCAATGGAGAGCTTTGGATTTTTGGTGATACCAATCGAAGTTACCTGGACAAATTTAAATAGATAAGACACTGTACACATACTGGGTGTTGTTCCCTTGATTGGGTCTTGCCGTGGATTGGGTCCCCTTGATAATATGCTACGAGAAAAGAAAACTCCAGTTCCTAGTGTAAACATTATTGTAGATAGTCAGCTACCAGACCTTGAGTATTTTTAAACATAATATACACAATCCCATCACGGGCACAACACCTGTTGCACAGCTATCGATATCCATTCATAACAAGTTATTTTTCCTCGGACTGTCCTGTATTAATTTCTGTCACTAGAGAGTAACATATGCATATGAATCGTCGGACGATGTAGCTGATGTGTTCTGAGATTGTATTCAATGTTGATGACAATCATTCGATGTCAAGTGGGTCCGTAGCCCGCTGAAGTATCATCACATGCGCCTGTAAACAAAATAATACAAACACGGAGCGGAAGTTGATTGTAGACCAGGCGCATAACCGTGTCAACGCACGTATATTTATTAAAACCAGGGGGGCAGGGTCTAACTCTAGCCTTGAAGCAGCCGTGACATTTGGCGACGGGTGGTACGGCAGCCGTAAGAACCAACTGCAATACCCAATTCATAAATACATGATCGGTTTTACTGCTCCGCTAAAAAATGTTCAGGTGCAACACTTGGCTCATATGGCGCTTCAGAATATTCTCTTGGTGCTTATGTACATATATTTTTCTCACAAAGTCAGTTTGGACGATTGTTTGTCATGACGTAATAATCATGAAACATAGTCCTGCTGCGCGTGCATTTTTTTACACGCTGTATTAGCGAGCACGTCGATCCTACTTTTAGTGTAAATGCTAAATATTAAGCAAAACATGCCTACAAATGTAACAGTACAGTCCAAAACAAAAATTCCTGTTATTTTATGTTGTACTAAGCCGCACATGCACAGGGCTTGAGGTCGGGAACTCAGGTGTCCCAGGTTGCAACGCAATCTCCTGTTTGTACTGTGCATGTGGCAAAAGAGCCACTGTACCAATATGGCGATACTCTAAATTAGAATATCGTGATTCACTGCGACAATGAACAAATACTTTGTAAGATCAAGCCACCATTTTGTTTTCTGTGTTCCCTGTTCCCTATTAATAGATCTATGGTTAAAACCGTCGAGATCTCAAGCAGAGATATCAAGCTCTAGTAGGGTTGGGTCAATCTTTATATCTCACGTATTTCACCAGACACGCCGGGTTCTGGCATGGTTCAGAAAGTATTAACCCTAATTAATACATATAATTTGCAGCAGGTTTACTAGCCTATAAGAAACTTATCTCAGATCTGTTGAAGCCTATCCTTCCCCCTCACTGATCCGTTGTTGATATTTAGAGTGTTACGTATTACTAATTTAGCCAGGAAGAATAAAAGAGGACTCTAACTCAAAAGTGTTAAGAATAATAGAGAATATTAAAAAGCAATGATCAATCCAAAGATACAATTTGCAATGAACAATCCAAAGATACAATTTGGTGCGGCCGTGGTCTGAAAACACATCCCCAGTCCCGTAAAGTTCTGTAAGAAATGCAATTCAGCCCCGGTAAATTCATTATCTCCCGCTTATATAGCCACCCTTAGCCACTCCTAATAGTTGCCTAAACAGGATGCAACATTACTCTTGCCGCCTTACTTCTTCTACCACTAACATCTCGTGTCTGATATTATTTATACTGTTATTACTACTCATTTCCTGGCCAATAGTATAGATATACTATTGGCCAGGAAATGAGTAGTAATAAGTTACGAAGATTTAAAAGTGGGGTGTGGCTTGTACATGTACATCCGTCGTATAAAGTAAATAGAACAATATGAAAAGCATAGAAAATAAAATAACATTATAATTTATAATCTGACATATTCCCTCCTTTCACACCATTTCATGGTGTGACCCATAAAAGCAAAAAAACACATGGGGAATAGAAGGACTATGAGATGCCTGTAAAACAAAAAAACAACTGTTGATGGTAATGCTCATAAATCTGTCTGTTGCTTCTAATAAACTACACTGATGAATTTATTATTAATTGAATAATCAAATCACAGCCCTTTGAATTAATTTCACTTAAAATAAACAAATCAACTTTTCAATTTCAGCGGGTAAAAAAAACTCCTGCATTTTTATTGGAAATGAGGAGAAAATTCCCTTACAATGCCAAACTTGCAAAATGGCATTCTGTCTTCAGCCGCTAGTAGTAATTAAAATAAAAGAACAAATAACAGAAACATAAATGAAAATACAAATTTAAAACATAATCTCTCATAGTAATTATATTGTGTTCACCTCTTTGAAAATGTAGACTAGGTTAGAACCCTTTATTGCAATATAGCTTGTAGCACCTGGGCCGTTTTTATGTGTAGCCAGTAAAATGAAAACAGAATAATACTGTAATAATGTATCCTAGTGATGAAAATAATTTTTTAAATGCCGAATTTTTCCAAATTGTATCATGTGATTTTTAACATTTTAATGCCAGTATATTTGCTCCCTGTGTGTTATTTAAAAATATATTGACGCTCACTTGAATGTCTTGCTAAGTAAAGAATTGAAATGTAATGTTTGTCATTCTACTCAGAAAGATTGTCCTTATGCTTTTCCACATAATAACAAGTCAACTTCAATTTGTGTGTGGTTATGGATTTGTCTCCTACAGATGCTAATGAATTCATTAATGTTAAAGTCTTTCAGACACATGTATAGAAACACGTGACCAAAATGTCACTAAACTGTGCAGTACAAGAGATTTTCATCCCATCTCCTGTCCGCTTGACAAGATGGATCTGATCTCTTCTTCTCTTCTTAAATGGCTCCAATGTGCAGGCTGTGTTGTCAGATCAGAGGTTACTAGCACATGATCTGAATGTAGAAAGTGACTTCAATTCACTTTTTGTTGGTCCCGTTCCTTGGACGTTGATTCCTCTACCCCATAGTAGAGTGG
>JAODUK010051169.1:0-19055 GCA_027564635.1 Typhlichthys eigenmanni
AGCCAGTTGAGGTGGTACGGGCATCTAGTAAGGATGCCTCCTGGGCGCCTCCCTAGGGAGGTGTTCCAGGCACGTCCTGCTGGGAAGAGGCCTCGGGGAAGACCCAGGACTAGGTGGAGAGATTAAATCTCCACACTGGCCTGGGAGCGCCTCGGGATCCCCCAGTCAGAGCTGGATAATGTGGCTCGGAAAGAGAAGTTTGGGGTCCCCTGCTGAACGACCCGACTAGGGATAAACAGATGAAGATGGATGGATGAATATAATGATATGAATATGCCAAGAGTGAGGAGTAATACAATAATAGTTCAAATGTATGATCGAGGGAGACAATATTTCATCCACATTTTTCTGCAGGATTTAAAGGTGTTTATGATTCAGCTACTTTATGCTTATCACTCATACACTCACTCCGAGGCTAAGCAGTTAAATCATTTCAGAGGCCATTTATAAATGGCCTCTGTGTGTTGGTATGTGTGAGAGAGAGAAGGAGAGAGAAAATTATTTAAAAAATACAAGCATAGTGGGTGGCTGACGTGTTCATTATATTTTTCGCTTTAGCAAACATGGGCACTGAGATGATCTCCTCTCCTGTTCATATAGTCGACTATACACAGCTTTGTGAGACTGTGGGCCAACAGATGATCACATGACTGGGTTATAAGGACATGCAATAGCATTCAGGTGCTACCAACCTCCTCAGCTGTTATTAGCTGTTCAAACTATTATTTCTTTTTTCTCTTCCAGACTGCCTCGTGTACTTTGGGTTGAGTGGGCAGGCATGCCACTGTCTCTGTCAAAGGATGCTATTTAAACACTAACAAGCACACAAGGATGACTCAGCAAGTGGGTGGCTCATTATTTTCCCTCCTCACCAGGAGGGGATAAAGACAGCTAGCTGGTGACAGTAGTGTTAATAAAGGACTGGTTCATTTTCGTTCGAGGCAGACCTTATTATAATATTGTTTCCTCCATCAGTTATAATGGTGGAATTCCACCTGACAACTTATTGAGAAACAAAGTATGCTGATAAACTCTCATAATATATTATGCATATGGGCAAATGTTCAAGATTTTTAAAACACAATTCATCTCCTTTTTTTAAATAAATAAGGGTTTATAGTTAATTATATCTAAATGTCCGTTGTAATAAATGCTTTGTAATGTTTTCTTCTTTTAAATGTGACACAAAATAATAAACAGAAACTGCCTATATGGTGACTACAAATGCAGTAATCACTTGTGATCCATTTACCATATGGCAAATGTGCTTTAATATGAAACAATATAACAATTATTTAATACTGTCAGTACATGAAATGCAACAACAGATTGCCAACAGAATGTTTTCACTCCAGCTTCACATTTGCAAGGCCTGCATGAATATCAAAGACTATTGACTGTCACTGAACCATAGTGTCCCTTTATAGCTAAATCTAGCATTAGCATTAGTCATTACATGCATGTACATGCATATTCAATTATATTCTCTACTGCGAGCTTTATTTTATATGATATTTTAGTTTTTGGATATTATCTACCACTACAATCTATCAAAACATATTCTATTAGTGCTACAGACCATCTCTGCTACTATTATATCTATCTATCTATTATAACACCTTTTTAGGAAACAGATATAGTAGCACATGTGGATAGGAAGCTCAACTCGGCAGAACACTGATGCTGAGAACCAACATATTCAAATGCTCATGCTTACCACAAAGCTCCACCCATTCTGCAGCTTGTAATGCAATTAATTGCAGCCGTGCCATATCTTATACAGTTCTTATTATGCCTGTGGCCGTATAGTCTATATTCTTCATGAGTGCGCTGAACTGTTGTTTGCTTTTAGTCAATTTAAAGCTGGTAATTAATCATGATGTTAAAGTTTATGTTGCTGTAGTAACCTCCTGTTCAGTGCAAGTAAATGCGAAATCCAAGATTTACTCATTTTCTTCGCAATAAGAGTATTGATGCCATCCATGGCTGTGACTGCTGACATCCAGCATGTTTCATTGTTTTATAGTTGGGTAGGACGGCACAGAATTCATCCATTTTCTGTGGTATGAAAACAATTACCTTTTGCAAACCTGACATTGACTTCAGGATGTGTGTGCATGTCTTTGGCTGCAGTTCGTCACGTGCAGTTACTATAGTATGGTCTCAGGAGGGCAGTGAAAGCAGGGGGAGAATAATAGGAGGTTCATTGAGCAGGTCTCCATTGATGATGAACCAAAGCAGCTGAATATATACAGGTGCATGTTTTATATACTGTAATCTCTTGAATGAAAATCAGATGCATCTCAATTCTTATATTTCCTCTGTGCACACACACACACACATACGCACACATGCACACAGTGGCACATTCAGATGAAATCAATAACTCGGGAGTTGATGGGAACTGATGACTGTGATTGGCATGTAAGTATAGCCTGCAGCTGCTAAATAGGACATTACAGCATACACATTACATAGGTTAACCTTGTGAATTTATTCTACATAACCTATAGTGCATGAGATGAATGGGCAATTCAGCACTGCCACATGTGCACCTTATTTTTAACCACATAGGCTAATATGTACCAGAAGTGTTTTTCCACAATTGTGTTTGTCTACAATTCTGCAGTTACAAGCCTTGGTTTTATATTAATATTATATCGAAATATTCCTTTCTTTGATTTTATTTGTTATTAAAGCTACATTACCTAACATTTCTACATTCTTCTACAATATTTTAACAACAATTCTATATGAAAAGGGTGAGTCAGCTTCAATTCTCAAGCATAAGCCTTTCATTACCATATCCCACAACTACAATATGGCCATTTGAACAATTATTTGATTTTGTGATTGTTGTTCTGCTTTTTTTGACAAATCCTCTGAGCAGCATATAGCAGTACTGTAGCTGTACTCACTAGCACTCAGAATCTCCATGTGGACTTTTGAGAGCAATGAAAGCTAGCTAAAAAATAAGAAGAGATAGAAAGATTATTTAAATCAACAACTCAAAAACCCAGCCCCTCCTGCTTCCTCCCTTTGGTTGGAAATTTCAAAGCGTGGTTGAAAAGCCTGTTGTATATATATATTTGTGTTCTTTTTGATTCCATTGACAGGCAATATAGATTCACTGACATACTGACTTATCTAGAAAAAAGGGCACGATTGGTCAGAAATCCCCTGGTAGCTGGCACAATCGAAATGAACAAATATTGAGGCAGAGCCTATCACAACCAAAGCAGATATTCACACAGAATGACATTTCTAACAGATTACACTAAATGTATAGCTTTAAAATCCTACCTACTACACTTTTGAGTGCAATCAAAGACTGCTTATTCTTTACAACAGGGAAAGAAACAAAACATTTCTCAAAATTGACCACACTTTCCCTGATGGAGGGCTCTAAAAGAAAAGTTAATGTTAACACATTTGATGTGTTGTACTTTAACTTCTTGATGACTTGTGTCACACTTTACCTTCCCTATGCGTGAGTATATTTTTTAAACTATGTTTTTGTAGCCATTAGTCATTTTTATACATGATTATAATCATAAACGTATTGCAGTATACTGTAGCCTACATCTTCACACAGTGAGCAATAACATTCATTTTTGAGTTGGGTGTGTGTAATCCCAAGATATAGCACTGTCATGATTTGCAGATACTATATTGCCTATAGTTGCTATATAGCCTATATATAGGCTGTAGTGTTAAGATCACATAAAACGAGACCTAGTCAAGACCAATGCAAGGCGAGAGAGTCAAGAACAAGACCAGGCCAGCATGGTTAAATTGGGCTAGGTGAGTACCTCATGCCAAATCTCTTTCTCACTTTAGTTCCTCAGGTGTGAGAGCTGCATGTGGGAATGAAGGAGCGGTGTTGGGGTGCATCTCTACACGTGCTGCTATCTAATGGTCAAACAAGGAATACTCCCAGATAGATAAAGTAGTTTGCTTCCCTGTGTTGTTGAGCTAGGGCTATGTCTCTGTGTCAGGAAAACATGGTCGATCCAGATTGGATAATTGTCTACAATTGCAGTTTTGGGTGATGCTTAAACTGGTGACCCATTAAAAGAGACCTCTCTATTTACAACTCCTATCTAACGTACTTTGTTTCAATATTTGATTTTTATTAGCTTTAATTAGGTATGAAAACTGTAGGGTCGACTACTTTTTCATAACAATTTGTTTAAGGGATTATTATTTTTGGCTCTATCCTATGAAAAGCCAAGAATTCTTCCAGTCAGGTTGACCAACAGATGCTATGTATGTTTGTATCCTTTGGACTAATGCATCTATGCTACACTGTAATCTATGTAATAGGTTTCACAAAGAACACATTCTAATAGTGAAAGTGCTCAAGTTCCAGTAAGCAAACCGACCCATAGATAGATAGACATAAAACTGAACATCTTCAATAGCATTATGCAACATTATATAAAATGATAATGCAATGAAAAAGGACTTTGGTACTTTGGAGGAACGTTCTCAAAACACATTGTCACCCAGCGTCAGCTGCAAATTGTGTTACTAATTTATATTTGGGAGGTTCATGTATCACAGGGCTAAAACAGCTTCACAAACAGGTTTGGATTCCTGGTCAAAATGATTTGCCAGCCATTTCCCACAGGAAAAGCTACCTGCAGTATTTGTAAGCTATGCTTTATTATTTATAGCCTGGTCGGTCTCTTGTCATGAAATCCAATCTGCAGGGTACTAGCAATACTGTACTCCTGGGTGAAAGTGTCTTTGGTGAAGTGCATCTAAGTAGGCCAGGTGAGCATGCTGTATGCTGCCATGAAATATTTCATGAGTTGAGCGGGGAGTCTTTGCTTGCTCAAGCAAGTTTCCATAGCCACGAAATGTGTTGATCTGATAATAAAATAACAAAATCACAATGATGAACATAGGACTTAATGACGTTTGCTAAATGTTGTGCCTACTGCACTTCAGATAGCTTTATTGTCCTGGTCCTGCATGTTTCATTTCCCTAAGAGTTCCAAGAGATTGTGTTTGTTTAAAGGTCCTGAAGAATATTTATCACAATGCAGAAGTGAAAGTATAGGATGGAAGTATTGAGAAACTGACCTACTGGTCATCTGATTGACAAGTGTTGGTATTACGTCTTTGTAAAAAGAAACCGTATTAACATTCATCTGTAGATCGCCAATGAACAATCAACTCTCCTTCAAAAGTAGAAAACTAAACTAGATTTTCATTTTGTTTTTGTACAGAAGCTGCTGCTGCTCAAACCACAATGGAGTACTATGATTATTCATTTTCAGAAAATTACACTTATGATACAAATGCAACATATGATATCCAAACGGAGTTTAATATCAAACATGCTTCAAAATGCTTTGAAGAATTTACATGTGGTTTTTTGGTGCTTCTCGATACAGTCATTTTTCTGCTTGGGGTTTGTGGTAACGGACTGGTGATCTGGATTGCTGGTTTTAGGATGAAGAAGACAGTGAACACCACCTGGTACCTCAGTCTTGCCATCTCTGACATGTTATTCTGCATTTTTCTTCCCTTCAATATCGTACATGCGGCCATGGACGACTGGATCTTTGGACGCCACATGTGCAAGTTTACCTCATTTGCGATGTTCCTTAACATGTTCAGCAGTATATTCCTCCTGGTCATCATCAGTGTTGACCGCTG
Organism: Typhlichthys eigenmanni; assembly: GCA_027564635.1. Lineage (NCBI taxonomy): Eukaryota > Metazoa > Chordata > Actinopteri > Percopsiformes > Amblyopsidae > Typhlichthys > Typhlichthys eigenmanni. Next base: position 5,671 of record JAODUK010051169.1, read on the forward strand.
TGTGTCAGTCATGTTTCCAGTTTTGGCCCAGAACCAGCGCACCATCCGCAAGGCCATTGTAGTGGTCATCTTAGCCTGGGTGGGCTCTATTGTACTGAGCATCCCCTCAGGCTATTACCGGGACATTGTCAAGCACCTGGGGACCATGACCTGCTTCAACAATTATACATCAGACAAGCACGGCCACAAGAGTGTTGCACTGAGTCGCTTCATAGGAGGATTTGCTGTACCCTTCCTCATCATCATCATCTGCTACTCTGCCATCATCCTGCGACTTCGGAACAACAGGATGGCCAAATCCAGCAAGCCCTTCAAAGTCATGTCTGCTCTTATTGCCGCGTTCTTCTTCTGCTGGCTGCCCTACCATGTCTTAATCCTGGTGGAGCTGAACCAACACAGCTACAGTCCCGAGGTGATGCGTGTCGGCCTCAAACTGGGCACTTCTGTTGCGGCAGCCAACAGTTTCATGAATCCAGTACTGTATGTTTTCATGGGCAGTGACTTCAAGCAGAAGTTCAGGAGTTCTGTGCTGTCTAAGGTGGAAAACGCAATGGGAGAGGATGGACGCACGATCAGCCGTTACCTTTCCAGGTCCAGCTCTATGGATGGCAGGGCTTCTTCACACATCTAGATGTAAATCAGATGTAAATATGATACCTTTTATACTTACTTATGTAGCCTATGTGATGCAATAGAACTCTGATTCAGTTCAGGGAGATTGTAAATAGTGTATCTGATGTTGTCTATGTAATCATTAAAGTTATATGACCTTTGCTGAAGGAAAAATCACTTTTGTTTTTGCATATGTATGACTTTATGCATATATAATTAATGCATAAAAACATTAAATGCACAGAACAGTGGCCTGTAGACATTGTAACTTAAAATCTATAATTCTAACAGAATTAATATCTAAATAAACAAAAACAACAAAAACATTTTTTTTATGCAAAAAAATTAAAAATGTCTAAATGTATTTTGCCATGAAGACCCTAATTTAAATAGTTAGTTAGTTTAGTTCCCCAACAAGGGGCTAAACTGTTAGAAGACTCAACATTGTGTTATTTAAAGACAGCACAACACAACATTTTCATTTCATTTGTGGTGAAAGGAACACCATGTACACTCGACTAAATCAAAATGTATGCAAAATGAACATATGGTAGTAGAACTGAACTTTATTCATTTAGAGGTATGTTGACTTGCATATGGATGTGTGACTGAAGTCAATCGAGGGAACAATGCCATACTGTACTACACGTACACATTACATGCACACATGCAAACCATAGAAAGTGTGACATGGTGTAATAATGAATGCAGAATATATTGTTAAGCCTTGTTTAAGATGTTTAAAAAACAAACAAAAAAACATTTAAAATATTTTATTTGACAACATCATTCAATTTCCTATTGTACATAAGTGCAAAATGATGACAATGGAGAAAACAACTGACAATATTTACAAAGATGAATACACAGGATGTTTCTCAGTGTATTGTCATCTACTGAATTTCTCAAGTGGAATGCTTCATCTGCTTGCTGGGGGTTTGACGCTGTAGGCAATCTCAGCAGTCAGCCATAGGTCAACACCACCGTCAATGCAGTCTGGCCTCCAACCTCCCTTTCAACATCTACTGTATCAGATGACAGTGACTGACTGGAACCTGACTCTTCATATGCAAATGTACCTAATGTCTTTTGTTTGTCTTCCTTTGTAAACATTGCAGATGACCATACACTATTCAGGTTATGAACATACAGTATTTATTGTGTCTGATTACATTCATTCCATAGAAAATACATTCAAATATGACACCTATATCCAGAAGGTGCCCGCCTGTCAATGAAAGCAAGTCATTCAAGATTAAAGCACGTGTCAAAAATAGAAAAAAAAGTCTCCCCATTTCTTCTTTCATTACATATTTGTATTTGTTGGTTTTGCACACATTATAAAAATATAAATCTATGGTGCCGTATACAGTATATAGAAGTTCCTTCATATTTCATGGCTTTCAGCCCCTAGCAGTTCTTTATCATGAAGCATACAGTAGTTTCAGGTGGCATTAAAGAGCCATGAGTACAACATCTGAATAAAACACAGTTTTTGTGGAATATTTCTAGATGATTCTACACTAAGGAACTAAAAAGTACCACTGGCTAAGATTTTATTACAACAAAACTAAATATAACTTTTTTTAATTCAGTCAAATGTATTTAAAAAAATAAAAAAGAGGGATGCCTGCCTTCAGAGGGAACATTAATCTATTTTTTAAATAGAAATTACAATTACATTTCATCTTAATATGTGATCTTTGGGGCACAGTGTTGCACAGTGAAATACATTTTGGAATTCTACAACAAGTCCAGTGTAGATCAAACATATTCTAACTAAATATGTGCAGCGTGCACCACACAAATTAATGTTGAGTTTCATTAGCCATCATGACTGGTCTTCTTTATGTTCCTCTTAATGCTTCAGGGAAAATAAATACTTTTAAATATATGATTATCATCAGGTACAGCTATTTGCAGTATACTGTTAATGTAGTCTATACTGTAAAACTAAAACTGCTAAAATATGTGCAGCAGTGTCACAGAATGTTGTTTTATGTAAATATCCTCTATACATCTGTGATTTTCCATACAATATTATCTGTTTACTGTATCTTACTGTATTTTGCACAAAAATAAGCTTTACTAACCGTAAATAAGCTAACCGTTACTAGTGTTATGTTGTATTTCTTGTAAGAACATACCCAGCACATACAGTATATATGTGCTTCCAAATTAACAACTCATGTACCTTTTTAATGTTAAGGCATCTGCCCATGTTTATGCATTACACATGGCATAAAAAAATAGGTGCTCCTCCACAATATATTGTCCCTTCCCAAACCTACAGTATATTGTCATTAATTAGTCAATCACAAATTAAAAGTAATGAGCAAAAATAGAAAGCTTATACTGTTAAGCTTTTAAAAAATCCATAAAATGTAAATACAAAAATGTTGCATATATCATCTTGGCATGTACTCTTGAGGAACGCCAGACATGTTCCTCTTCTTCAGGGCAACATCAACATTTTTAATGAGCTCGTTAATGCTAGCACGCATTTCAGGTGTGTAGGGGTCGTACTCAAGCTTGCGCAGGCCCGAGCGCTTGAAGTTGCCGTCCTTCTGACCCTCCACACAGAGCAGGCGGTCCTCAGAAACCGCCACACCGAAAAACTGGACCATTCTTTTGAGCTGAGCAAACAAATCCCTCTTCAGGTCCTCAAAGTGAACCACGTGAATATGCTTCCCATAGCGCAGCCAGTCCAGGGTGTGGGAGGCCCACCAAGGTGCATAGTTCTTCACAAACTCAGGCCACTCTGTAGAAGGCAAACAAAGGTTGGGTTGTGGGTCAGAATGTATCCCCATTAGAAGCCAAGTAAATCTAGACTAGCGGATTCATCAATCCTTTCTTTTTGTACATGCTGCACCTAATGAGATAATAAGATAATCACTGGCTGATTAGTTTCATAGAAGACAGAGAGCATGTAGCATTTGACACAGTACATGCAATGTGGTCACAAACAGGAAATGGCATCAAACATTTTTCTGCTTGATGCACTTGTGTGGCCATAGGAAAATAAAAGAAGAAAGAGAATAAAAAAGATCAATGTTTTTCAAATAGCCACAGAACACTTTGAATTTAGGTCATGTGAATGGTGTGAATTAATTATATTTCTTTTTGAGTAATATCTATTGAGATTGTGGATATTCACACAATTTTTGTTGTTGCAGTCAAAATGACTCATTTTGGAATATGCTTTCCTAGCAACTCAAGCAATAATGTTCCATTGGCCAAATGACCCACACATACTGCATTAGTGTGTATGGGGACCCACACATACTGCATTAGTGTGTATGGGGACCCACACATACTGCATTAGTGTGTATGGCTCCTGAAAGGAAGAGGAGTGATTAAATGCCTTCCGAGTGCAGTGCTGTCACAGCAACTACATTAATGAGGAAGGCAGCTTTAGTGGCACTGCAAACAGAATAGCATGTCCTATACTGTATTTAACAGCACCTGTGGTTTTCACTGTGACTGGCAGCAGAGGAACTGCATCTTTCAACATGCGTCCAACTGTGTCCTTTCATAAAAAGCTGAGACCAACTTATTTTTTGTTTGTTGAAAAATATCAAAATTTGCATGAGATTTTGGTTTGAACTTGGAAACAAAGTTGTAGGCAGATGTTCCCGCAGTTGCCTTACTCTCATGAAACTAGAAGACTTACGTAATTTAGTCTTTACATGTATTTGCATTAAAAGTGTAAAAATATTTTTATACTTTTGTATACTGCAGTAGAGTAGCCAGAAGGTGTGGGACACATGAGGTGAGCCATTACAATTTCTCAAATAAACAATATTACTTACATAATATTACCACATGTAGGCTACGCAATTTTTTGTGATCACTGACAGCTTTGGAATAACACAAGCCAATGTTTAGTAGGTCTACAAAAGTAATTATATCGGTAATCTATGCTTTATTAATACTTTATTAAATATTTGTTTTATTTAATGGTGTTACAATAGCATTATAATACACATTTTTATTTTAATCATAATCATATTCTATCCAATGGTGAGAGCAAGGACGGCCTGTGAGCACTGTGATATTCATAATGGCGATAGATCAACCCAGCACAATATGGGCAATGCATGGACTAGCACGATATTATAGGCTATGTACCACTCACATAGAGGTGAGGGTGCATTCATGACGTCACCATAGCTGTGATAGGATGACTGGGTCGGGGGTGGGGTCATACAATTCATTATTTATATTGATTACTGAAAACCTATTGATATATTTGTGAAATATTTCAGGGATGATGAATAATGCTAAGATAGTGTTTGTTATTTTAACATTAAAAAAGAAAATACCAAACTGATTTGGTGGGCTGCCAAGCCACGCCCACCCGTTGCTATGTATACTGTACATACACACTTTAAAATGAATCAGATATGTTGTTGAGATGTGTTACACACATTATGAGTCATGAAACAAAAATGAAACTTAAAATACTTAATAAGAGAATTACAATCAACAGAGTATGCCCGCTGAACGCCTCTTGTGACATAAATGGCTGGTGTCATGATGCCAACTGATGCAACTAACCTTTCCCTCTCCAGTGGGCCTGAGAGGCAAATCCAATATGGCCGCCATATTTGCGGTTAAACTCCGCCATGAGGGCCTTGTAGGGATTACGGATCATGACAATGCTGGAGTCAAAGGACTCAATCTCTTTCTTGCCACTCTCATGAGTCTTAATGCAAATCGTCCTCCCGCTCCGCCAGTGGTCTCGCTCCCCTTTAAACCCTTTGAAATGAAGATACCCAACAGAACAGTAACATTTTACACGTGTCCATAATAGATGAATAGGTCATACACCAGTTATCGTAAGCAAACAGCATTGTGATAGAATAGTGACAGCAACATCAGCCACCAGGGGCATCAGGGCTAACTAGCTAATTAGTTATACATAATTAGCTAATTAACTATTAACAAATCATTCAATCCAACATATTATTCAATCCAAAGATCTGATCCTAAGCTCCTAACAGAGCGGGAAGAACATTTTTATTTTCATAAAACAAATTTATGTACAATACATGATGATGATACATGTTAATTAATTGTTAGTTCAGTGACAAAGCCTACCTTTATTATATAATGAACCATCAAAGTAATAGCTGCCTGTATAAAAACCGGTGGCTAACTCTATGAGGTGACGTGCCCAGGTGTTGCCAGCTCCAGGGAAACTGGCAAGAGCCAGCAACTGCTTGGAACGGGTGGGCAAGAAGCGTCTGTCCATGCAGCGGTTATCTGAGGGGACATAAAATAAATACAACCGGTTACCAAAGTGATTTAGTTTACTTTAAACCAACAACATTTAATGTGTTGAGTTGATTATTTGAGACAAATGTGTGATTTGCCATGTCATCGCTATACTTCCTGATTTGTGACCAGATTCAATTCAATAGTTATGAAAGACTGTCGATGACATGCAAGCGGCTTTAGTCAGGCCTGTGGTTTTGAAGATGTTGAAATGCTGGAGAGAGATCATTTAGACATCCCACATCAATGACAATGAGGGAAGCTAATGCAGAAGACGTCACTTGAGATTTGCAATGAGTCATGCAGTCAATAAGAAAGAAAGAACGAAAGACAGAAAGAAAAAGAAAGAACGAACGAAAAAGAAAGAAAGAATGAATTGGGATTTTCTGTGGGCTGTTTAGCTTTATTGTCACCCACTAAGGTAAAGTTGTCTACACTAATCTGGTGTACAATAGTGTTCCTGGCATGGTCCTGGTCTGACCTTCCTTTCCCTTCCTGTGCCCTATTTGTTCTGAAGACAAATGGCTGTAGAGGCTGCAGAGGCCTACACACTTACCTTGAACCTGTGTTTGATAGACCACAAAGTAGTCATCATTCCCACAGTTCTCAAACTCCTCCCCATGGCAACGGTGAAGGCACAAGCCCTCATCCTCTGGCTCATGTAGGGAGAAGTGAAGTGTCGGGAAGCCGCAACGGCACCGGTCGCCCGCCAGGACAGCCAGAGTCTGCTCCTGGAAAGCACGGAGGGGAGAGAGACGTCATGACACCTGACAAACACCTGACCCAGAGACCCAGGCGCTCGGCCTCTCACCTTCTCCGTGCACATGTCCACACACTTGTCCACGGACATGTTCTGGATGATCACGCTAAACGGGAGAGCCAAGGTGATGTTGTCAGGCTTGTGGAAGCACCCCTTGAAGATGGCACTACCATCTGAAACAGATACGCCTGTCACGATATGTTTTTTTCACAGAAATTATTTTATTTTTGTCAGAATCATGTAACCAATATTGTTCCGCTATTGTCATGTGACATCAATTGTTCGTTATGATTGGTTAAACCAATTTCATTGCTTGGCAAACTATTAAAAATAAGCCTTGATGCAAAAAAACCAATGGACATTCATTTTCCCATTTATTCTTCCAAACATAGTTGGCTGGAATTATGCAGTCGTCTGGAAAAACACATTTTAAAACCTTGAGGAACACACACGCACACACACGTGTGTATGTGTGTGCATGTGCTGTGAGAGCACAGAAGCACAGAAGCAGCACAACATGGCTAACGTTCTTATTTCAGCAACACACATGTAAATACAGCAGGCAACATTATTGAGGATATGTCCATATATTGCACGATAAGTCGATATAGTACTTATCGTGACAGACCCAGAAACAGACATATGGCAAATGCTGTTCACTACCAGAGAAATACTATAGCGTCATCTTCATTGAGTTTGCCCTTCATTCAGTAACCCTAAACCAAGGGTCTCAACCGAGCACAATCCTGCACTGTGTGTGACAACCTTTAGCCACAGGATTTCCCTCTGTACTGATATAGACACACAGTATGTCACAGCAGCAGAGACTGAGAAGTTGACTCATCTGTATACCAACATAGTGAGAATCCTTACTATTTGTTTACTTACACTGCTCAATGTGTACGAGGACACTGCAGTGCACATGACTCATTTTCTTTCCACTGTGCCACAGTGTGTAATATATTTAATGCAAGTTCAATGAATACTTTGAGATACAGCACATGCATGGCATGTACAGTAGACCGTTTACAGCAAACAACAAACATTATCTTATGCTTCAGGCAGTGGTACAAAGAGAGATTTTCCTTCTGCCTTTCAGGTTGAAAAAACACAATGTTTTGCTGACAACACAAACTATCATGTGACATTACTGATGCCTATGGTGAAAATCGCACTACACAGTTCCTCTTAAAATAGTCAGAGGTGAACACATAAGCATTCAGCAGAGCTGCATTCATCAGTCCCTGCAGTGGAAAAGCAGAAAAAAAAAGTGAAAAATAATGTTTTTTTTTTTACATTGTTGTTTTGATTTCCCCCTACAATAAACAGCTGAAAACCAAAGATCACTGTCATGGAGTTAGCCGTGCCCTGTGAAATAGGAGCCAGCATCTATAAAAGAAGGCTGGACACCCTTGGAGAGGCAGGGTGGGCACAGAGACAAGATGGCAGAGACCTAGGCAGCCCAGGAATAAGAAAGTATTGCCAACTTGTGGACAATTTATTTGATATTATTTTGTTTCCTGTAGTAATGTCCTAGCAATTGGTTGTTAAATATATTCTTTATGTATTGCTACGCCGCTTGGGCAGCTTAACATTTAATTAAAATATACTGACGCTGTAAAAATCCACTGTTGCCTCCAGTTCGTACCAGAGCCATTTGAGCATCCGTACAATCACTATCTTGTGTATCAAGTTAGGTTTAACATTTAAATATGCATGCCATCATTGTGTGTACAATGATGGTTCTACACATACAGTAGGCCTATAGTTTCCATTAGCATAAACAAGAACAACATTGGCTTTCTCAGTGGAAAGATGTAATTTGGCCTGCTACTTGTGTGAGAAATGTGGCAAGTGAAAAGTGATCTACGTGTATTTCTGTCAACGGAAGAGAACACACGTCACATATCTGTGTATTTTATATAGGCAAGGTTTAGTTTTTCTCTGCTATCCTAGCTATCCTTTATATCCCTTCCATACTACATGCATGACCTGCATAAAGTATCTGACTGAATAGTGTCACTTACTCTGTGAGCTATACAAAGAAGTGCCCCCAATACCACACACACAACAATGGGCACAACAACTACAGAAGCGCGAGCATGTGTCACTTATCTGGGCTACAAAGGTAGGTCACGATAATGGGGATTAATGCGGCCGCATGCATGCAAATGCAAATACACCACTGTGTGGTACACAGTGTCATTGAGTGTCAATGTAAACGCAATAGACCTCGCCAGTCTTGTGCTACTCACTGCTCGCAGTCAGTAGCACTTCCAAGTCTAAATTAAAAAAGGGAGTAGGACCACAGAATGGCATTCTTCTTATAGTTTCCTTTTGGGTTATTTCATGCTCAGGTTTTCAGTGCAAATACATTAAGATTTTCACATGTTTCTGTTGAGGTCTTCGTTTGCAAGTTATACGATGTTTGCCAAACTCTTTACGTTATCAATGAATAAGAGTGCCAAAGTTGTAAAACTAATACCGACATATACAGTATAGCTGTACTGTAGTAAACTGGTATGGAAACATCACACACCACCACAAGCCACATCCCGTGGCTTTACATTTGAGTAAATTCATTTAAAGTGATTTGAGTGATGTGTTTTTGATGCTTGCACAATATATTGCATGTAGCAAAATACTTACTTTACTTAATTAGCGATCTGGGAATTGACAAACACCAGTGTGATCCAGTGGGAATATGTGCCTTTGACAAAACCATTCATTTTTCTCATAGGGATAATTGCTAAAGACCTAGAAGTCCTTATATGGGCATTGGCACCTCCAAAAATGACGTATGTCTGGCCAGGTCAATGGACTTGCAAGTGGTTCCACTTAAACAAGGCATGGTGTGGTTAATTGAGAATAAACAAAAATGTTGCTACCTGTGCATATTTACACCAGATACCAGATCTTACCACTTACACACACACACGCATTATATAAACATGATAGAGGATTTGTGTGTGTGGAGCAGTGTATGATCTCTGTTAAGTGCAGAGGAACTAGTTGGTTTTTGTGTGTTGGTTTGTTTTGTTTGGGGGGAAGTGCAGGGTCTAACTCACAGCGCCGTACAGACTCCTGGCTGAGCTCCAACCTGTAGATTGACAGCCGGTTGGCCCCTCCACACAGGTTGCTCTTCTCGCCTTTACACTCCATGTTGCATTCACTTTCGGAGACGTTGGGGGCCTGGATCTTGTGGCCACAGTAGCACTCTGCCCCAAACTCCAGGCCTGCGTACAGATAACCCCTGCACAGACATGTGTCAGCAAAGAAAACAGGCGTTAGTCAGTACAGGGCTTCTGTGGTATGGATTTACTTCAACGTAAGCAAAAACATCGCCTCTGTATCCTGGGTCGGGCTTAAAGACCATGTAACTGAAAACTGCCGGAACTGTATTTTTTAAATAGCTATCCATGTACAGCCGGACATCAAGGTCAGGAGTGCAGCCTGCAGTTTATAATGTTACATCACATGGTACAAACCTGCACAATACATAGCTGACGGTAATTGTGCACGTAACAATACAGTAAAGCTACCACTATCTGCTGTACGCTAACACACTTTGCTGAATTCAACAGAAACTCAAAACATAACATGTGATGGCACCATGTCTGAACGGGAAGAAATCAAACAAATAAGAAAATAAACCATCACAAATGTTATAATGGTTCTCTTTGTATGAGTTGGTCTGCATACTGTAGACAAATATGAGCTACAAAGAAAATTATGAGTCAGTGCTGAAGGGCTCTTCTATAGGTATTGAGCATTGCAATGAGATGGCTGACATACTCACACATGACAAATAACGTGGGCTGTCTATCAACCCACCAGACCTCCCTCCTCCTCCCTCCCACAGCACCCCACACAGAGCGCTATTCTCCTTCAACTGTGTCACCCCAGGAGGGGCTACGAATGACAAGTGAAGGAAGGAGTGTAAGACGACCTCCAATCTCCAATGTCCTGTCTTACCCCCTCCTTGCAAATGAGTGAAGGAGTTAGGTGGTGCTCCTGAGGGAGAGCAGAGTGGGTGAGCTATGACAACGCTGCGTGCGGAGAGAGGAAGACGTAATGTGAAGAAACTAGCAGGAGACAAGAGGAGCAGTGGCAAGCAAGAAGTGGCAAAGAAGGAAACCATGTTTTACATACTTACTTGAAGTCAATTCTAATTGTATGCAATATTTTATTATATTAGGTTTAGTGTGCAAAAGTTACAGTATGCATACTAAAAGCGAGAACCTCTAGTACGTTACCAATGCACCCCACTGAAGCGGTCACTGCAAATGTGTAAAATATGTATTTCGTATTTGAACGGTTGCTAATAAATCGTTCATACGAGGAAGAGAATCCAGGCTTCTATGTTCTACATACTGACATGTACCAATGAGTTGTGTGTTAACAGGCTTGCTGTTTAACAAATAAGAATGGGTCGCGTTACCTTTCTGCACAGTTGTCCTGACAACGGAAAACAGTCATTTTTTTGTAGTCAAAAAAAGAGACCCCCCTCAGAGCTCGCTTCTGTATGTCGTCGATGTAGCAACCAATGTGTTTGGCTGAGGAAGACAAAGACAAAAGAATTAGCCTGAGGTGTGTTCAGAGTAACACAGCAAACGTTTGTGATCGTTTGGGAACATATTCAAACAGTTTTACGTTTTCTTTGCGCTCACAGAAAACATTTGTGAACATAAGCAAACCGTTTGAGGAGGTAGTTCTCGGTGAACACACATTGACGCTGGACGAAGGTGTTTACAGTTTAAATCATATCATTTTTGAATATTCACACTAAACTTTCAAATGTCACGTTCAAAGCAAACACATTTGTTTGAACGTTCACCACCTCTGGTTCCAGAGCACCACACCAGGCCCAGAGACTGTGGCGGTAACAAAACGTTAATTGAATCTGATTTTCAATGAACAAATAAAATTATTTACTTATGTACTATTTAATCACTTCATCGATGATGAAGATGCCCCTCCCCCTAGTGGGATAAGTTACCCCCCGGCCTTCTTGCTTCACTAGTCATTTTGTCAGATTTTGATCAATCAACTGTAATCTTGGTATGTATGCATAAGAATAACATCATTTTGAAATGTTGACGTTGCTAATACTTTACCTGTAACGTAACACATGTAAACAAAGCAAGGAAGCAAAGAATTTAGAGGGGAGGGGGGGCAGGGGTGTCTTTTCCCAGGGGAAGTCTTAACCCACGCTACCCTATGCAGTAGTCCCATAATTCATCTTCTGGCATTTTTCAGACTTAGGGATGTTTGGGTTGCAATAGGGAACAGGATTGGAATGCCTGAAAGTGGTCTCATGTTAATTCCATATCATTAAAACCATCCTTTATAAGCTGCTACACAGCCCAGGTTGACTTTACACAGGGAAGCTCTCCCCTTCTGTACTCGTCTATTCCTGTCTCATCAACACGTGGAAAACACAATACATTATCCATTACTCTAATTATAATAGCCTAAAAAGCTTGTACTGTAGCATAGGGTGGGTTGTAAGAATTCAACAATAATATTTTACCTACTGCAATCATTGTTGAACACGACACTACTTGTGTTTCATGACAGAGGGAGAGATACAGTATGAAGGCAATTTAAGTCAGCCACAGCTCCCATATGTGACAGCCTCAAGTCATATGTTCAGAAGGAAGCAGGTCAGGTGACAATATAGCACTTTGTAATGACACTGCAGATAAAGCACTACTTTGACTGCAGTGCTAAGCACTGCAGACAATATAAAATGCCTGCAAACACTTTCAACACACAATGGATACCATACGGTACCGTTTCATATATCATTAACCATATGAAACAGAGTACATGTCCAACCATTACAGCCAAATGTCTTGAATAAACCCATACGGATATTAAATATTTCATTAGGATAAAACATTTAGCCATAAAGCTGCCTAATGGTGTTTGTGTGTTACAATTATAATCAGGTAATTTAGCAGATTATTTTATCCAAAGAGAAGAATCCGGTAGCAGCCAGGATGCTCAATTATATTTTAATCTAGCATCTGCCAGTATTCCCATTAATTTCAGAACCAGCAAGAATGTCCACATTTCTGTAGGTTGGAAAATGGAGGTTAACCTTGACATATGACAATGTCCTGATGATGTTCAAGGCAGGAACACAGAGTACCAGTGGTTAAATGACAGCTTCTAATGAAAGCTTGTAATTACACTTTCATCACTCCCACTGTGGTCCTATGGGGTTACCGCTTCAAAAAGAGGATAGCATTATGAGGGTGAGAGAGAATGAGGACAGTTATAATCAGCATTCTTACGCAGACTGAGTGGCCTTTATGAGATCAATTCACCCAAAGCTTCGAAGGCACGCCTTTTTGTTTTCCTCTCCACATAAAACAATACCTTTAATACAATGTAAGCAGTAAAAACATGGCCATATAATCCTCTGTGATCTAATGTTAGTGGTGCAATGCTTGTAAATGCATTCATGAGATTTATGAGACAGAATAGTTTGGGCTTACTGCAGTCTCCACTGAGCAAAAATGACCTGTACATTAGCAAATGACCTGAATGTATGAATCTATCATGTATTGTGAGCGATGCCAGCCTCTCTTTTCCACTAAGAGACTAGTCCTTATGGAATTCAAACAGCTGTTTCACAGTAGCAGCCAGTGGCACCAAATAGTTTCACCACTTCCCTGCAGTACCAGTGCTTTTTCTAGTTACTTATATGGACACGTATGTCTAT
>JAODUK010051180.1:0-15000 GCA_027564635.1 Typhlichthys eigenmanni
GAGAGAGAGAGAGAGAGAGAGAGAGAGAGAGAGAGCGAGAGAGAGAGAGAGAACTGTTTTTAGATGTTTTACATTAGTGTGTGTGTGTGGCAGGGGTCCCCTATAGGGAGAGAGCAGTCATGCAAGGTATTGGCCAGCTCCTCCCCTTACTGTCTTCCTCCTGTGTGTGTGTGTGTTTGTGTGTGTGTGCGTGCATGTGGGAGACCAAGCACTTCTAGCTCCTCATTGTGGAGGCTAGACTCTGGCCTGTGGCAGCGACACACACACACACACACACAGAAACAAGAGACAATGAGACTACAGACACAGCAAAGCAGCGCGGAAACTGTGCTGTAAAAATACCAATAATCCCTCCTTAACTCCCCTCTCTCTCCCCTCTCTCTCCCCTCTCTCTCCCTTCTCTCACACCTCTCTCCTACTTATAGACAATAAACTGCATGCACTGCATGTAAAGCATCCCCCCCCCCCTTCCCGTCTAAGTTTCTAAAAAAAAGAAAGGAAAGAAAAGTGTCATTTGGGCTCGGTGGAACAAACATCCATGAGCCCCGCCCTCCCTACCCCTCATTCCTTCATTCTTCCCTACATTGACAAACACTTTTCCTCCGCCAAGTCGGCCAGCGGACCTTATTACCATGCTGGCTGTGACTTTTCCCCTCTTCTCCCACTCTCTCACTTTCTAAAGGGTACTTAATACAATTCTGAGTCTGGTCGGTGTGCGTGTGTGTGTGCGTGCGTGTGTGTGTGTGTGAGAGACACAGAGAGAGAGAGAGACAGGGAGAGAGAGAGAGAGAGAGAGAGGGAGTCGCATCTCCTCCTTTTTTTTGCCCCCTCGCTCTTTCTCAAAAGCTAACTTAACAAAATGGGAAAAGCATGCACACACACACACACACACACACACACACACACGCACACACGCACACACGCACACACGCACACACACACACACGCACATGTATGCTTGCACGCGCATGTACGCAGCCTAAATTTCCATTAGAGAAGATGAGAGCACTGCTTTCACTGACTAACGTCTTATATTGGCCCAGAGTTCATTCTCACTTTGTACAAGTACAAGTCTGGCAGATGGGGGAGGTGTGTGTGTGTGTGTGTGTGTGTGCGTGTGTGTGTGTGTGTGTGGGGAGGAGGGGGTGAGATACGGGTTTGAGCAGAATGTCATGTTATCTTGTAACATGCTTGACTTGCGATCCTATCATTGTAATGTACACCGGTTATTTTCAGTAATGTATTTGTTTAAAATATATATTTCATAGAGGCTCGTACGACACCTTGGGAAGCATGTGAGCTTTGCTGTTTTTACGTAAAACATGTATAACTGACATGTAATATCACTTCAAACTGAATCAGATAAAGGCCATAGAGCATCTGACCTGACCATGAGGAAAAACCTTAAGACCTTGCCATATAGAGGTGGTTAGGCTTTTCATCTGTAGCAAAGAAATATGTTCCTTCTTCCTGTTTGAAGAGTAATGGCTTTGGTATTAATGAATCCCCTTCTTTGCTAGGATGAGAAATTAATCAAAGAAAGACAAAGGCAGCCATGAAGATATTAAAAGTTTAAGTGGGGCTAAGTAATTAATTGTCCTCTCAGAAGCTGTTTGACAAAGATAAACTTGTTTCTACTTATATAGTGTCCTGACTAGCAAATCATCTAGTGGAGAATCAGGAGGGAATTGTAGCAAAAGAAAGAAAGGAAGAAAGAACAGTTGCATGTACTGTGGGGATGTTTGCTAGATTTATTCTCCAGATACCGCTATATTCAGTACTACTGAGGCTTAAGGTACTTCTACAGCGGTTTCCACTACAGGTAATGAACACTGCATTAGCTCAGTGTCCACGCTTGCCATTGGAGAGACAAATGACCCTCACTGGGCTTTGCACGCATCCCAGCCCCTGCATAATCAACTCTGACTTTTTACCATCTCTCTCTCTCTCTCTCTCTCTCTCTCTCTCTCTCTCTCTCTCTCTCTCTCGCTCTCTCTCTTGCTCTCTCTATACACC
Source organism: Typhlichthys eigenmanni (assembly GCA_027564635.1). NCBI lineage: Eukaryota > Metazoa > Chordata > Actinopteri > Percopsiformes > Amblyopsidae > Typhlichthys > Typhlichthys eigenmanni. The sequence goes on from JAODUK010051180.1 coordinate 2,017, forward strand.
CCCAGAGCCCCTCCACACCACTGTTAAATTATTCAGGGCCACTTCTGCACCATGCCTGATTGAGTTTTCATTTCTGCAAATTACCATTCTGCTGCGGCCCCCGACGCTACAGAATGGCGTAACCGCGACAAGCGACAAGACTGTTTACCTCCCGCTTCACACGCGCCGCTCGAAAGAAGGAAAGAATCAGCCGCCGCTTGTTCTACCGAAATGACTAGCTTAATCATGTCGCCGTGTTGTTATCAACGTTGTAAACGGCTTTGTCTGCATTTTTAATTCCGTGAAGGTCACGCAGACAGTGTGTCTTAGAGGAATCACGCAGAAAACTGACTGAGTCAGAGAGAGAGAGAGAGAGAGAGAGAGAGAGAGAGAGAGAGAGAGAATAAATTAAAGAGGGAAGGAGAGTGCTTGTTGCTGTCTCTAATCTACTGTAGTGATGGATTCTGATTACATAAACAGTCAATAGGTCCCATTAGGAAAAACAATGATAGGAAGACCAAACATTTCACAGCTGGCAGAGCCCCCAGCTACTGTGATACAAGCGCAGCGTAATGGCGTATTTCTCCTCCATTATTGTCCCAAAGCTTGCTGTGCTCATTGGGATCTTTGCAGTTTGTCCTTCTTGTTGGTTCTCTAGTCGACAAACAGTATATGCAATATGACTACATACAGTGATATCAAATATTCAATAGCTGAATGTGGATGAAACATGACCACAACCAATCACAATGTCACGTGCACAACATGTATATTGTATAGTGTTCTTTAATAAACAAGAGACCCTTGAGACGATGTTGGTCTAATTCAGAGCAAAATTATGTTGATTTACATTCGTCCCAAAGGAAAGTCTGCCAAAATATGTGACTCTGTAAACAGCTCACATCATATAAATCTTCATTCTATATGGTTCACACATCACTGATCTTGATCCCGCTTTAAATTCTGTATGTTAGAATACTATAGGCATATTACATGGCTATCGTACTCATTTGTTATTTTACTTATTTACTTACATATTTAATAAAGGGACATTTTACTTTTGAAAATGTGTTTAAAGAATCAAACCGGAGCATTTTCAGACATATATCACATTCCTCCTGATGAATTTGCGCTTCACTAACATGCTACTTGCAAGCTTATCGATCGCCCAAATTCCCCAAACCCCTGATGGCGTAAAACATTGCAGCAGCGTACTGCAGTGTCAGCCACCTGCCCTCTCAACCAACGGGCACAGAAGTCTCGTCCGCAGGCACCTGTCTGTCGTGACTATCATCTGTGTTTACAGAGGACTAACTGAAGAGAAGCAATGTGTGTAGTTATGGAAACGACGGTGGTTACCGATGAAAGTGTGCATGTTCAGGGGCTGGTGTTAAACGGAGAGAGAGATATTCACACAGACAGCGGGAAGCCCAGGTATATTGCCGCCTGGAGTACGATACAGTATTATTAGGGCAGGCTGTGGTGCACGGAGGTGGTGGAGGGACGTTTCATATGACACACGAGAGTATGTAGTCTTTTTAGTAGCTACGCAGTATAGTACTGAAGAAGAAGAAGCAGAATTGACACGTAATCACCCTGGAATTATTGGCCCTTGTGCAAATGTACACAGTCACGTTCTTGCTCTCTGTCACACACACACACAGACGCACACACGCACGTACACACACACACACACACACACACACACACACACACATATATGCTTTTAAATGTCCACATTTATTACCCATCATTAGGGCTGTATTGTTTCACGATCTACGACCAAACCACAAAGGACCCGGTGCAGAGATATTCATCAGAGAGCACACACACACACACACGCATGCACACACACACGCACACACACACACACACACACACAAACAAACAAACATAAACTAAGACACCTGTGGCTCGCAGATAAGGTCTGGTCTTTTATGTCCGATAACAGTAACAAAAAGCCTGATGACGAGTGTTTTCATCAGAGAGAGCGATAGGGCAGTGATTTATTCTCTGCCACTATCATGTAAGCATGTATTATGTTGTATGGACGCGTGTGTGTGTGTGTGCGTGCTGGTGTTGTGTCTGAGATTTACGGCCGTCTCCCGCGGCGATTTGTCCGACACTGTTCCTCCCCCAGCAATGGAGAATGGATGGTGGATTAACGGCCCGCCTTTAGCCATCCCTGTCTGTCTCTTTTTCTTCTTGCTTATTTTAATCGTTCTCTCGCTATCCACCGCATTATGTTACCGCTATCCCTCTCTCTCCCTCCATCTCTCTCTCACTCTCTCTCTCTCTCTCACTCTCTCACTCTCTCTCTCTCTCTCTCTGTCGTTAATTCCAGCTCCTAATTAGCTTGTCGGGTGGAGCGATATCTGCTATCTCTCACTCACACTGGAGAGAAAGGAGAAACATTTGTTTTAACGCCTGTCGGTCTTTATGAAGGGACGCCCCCCCTCCCTATCTTCTCTGAGTCTCGTCGGCTGTTGTAGCCTTATCAGCTCGCCCCCCTCCCCTCCACCCCCAATCTCTCTCTTTATTCAATCATCCTCGATTTATATTTTTTCCCTCCCTTTTCATTGTGTCATTCGGTGGCACTTCTAATCTTCCCTTCCTGTTGCTTTGTCTTTTATCTCTCTCTCTCTCTCTCTCTCTCTCTCTCTCTCTCTCTCTCTCTCTCTCTCTCTCTCTGTGTGTGTAGAGGCCATAGATCTCTCTAACAGGCCCTATCTCCAGCCTGAGGCCCTAATGAGGCATCATAAGGGGGAACAGTTTGCAACAGCCCCTTGCTCCTCTTTTATTTGCCAAACCATATCTCTTCCTCTCCTATCACACCGCCTCGCTCTCCCTCCCCACTGCTTCCCCCTCCCTCTCTCTCTCTCTCTCTCTCTCTCTCTCTCTCTCTCTCTCTGTCTCTCTCTCTGCCCTCTCTGTTTTTATTTATCTCTTCTCTCATTCACCCGCGGAGCACCCTCTCCCTCCCTCCCTCTCTTTCCCTGTGTGTGGCGTGAATCATATCTGGCCGTCTACATATGCTAAAGCCTGTGTAATTACGGCGCCTCTTAAATAAAGACACGCTCCTTAAAGCTGGAATCACAACCAAACAAGGCGCTCCTCCGAGCAACAAAGCTGTCATAGATAGCTATGGATTTATCACCCACGAGAGAGAGAGAGAGAGAGAGAGGGGGGGGGGGGGGGGAGAGGGGCGATCAGGAATAGAGGAGGAGATACAGGAAAGTCACAAGGAAAATAAAACGGTGAATAAGGAGCTGGATAAAGGGATGGAGACAAATGAGGGGAATAGGTGCGGATGGAGAGAGAACAGAACATTGGATAAAGAGAGAGGGGAATGAGAGAGGGGGACCGTTTAGATGGCATGGGGGATGAAAGATTACTTGAAAAATATAAAACAATCAAAGATGGATGTTGGGAAATTGTATAGAGCAGGTAGGCTGGACAATGTTTTTGTATTCAGGATATAGGATGCCTTAATGGAAGGCAAAGGCACACAAGCCTCGAACCACATGTTGGCAATAATATATTCCCATTGTGTTTGTTTGTTATTTATAAAAACACTTTTTATTGTACTGGGTATGGCCTTGTAACATAACAGTTAATAAACCGGACTTTTAAAAGAAATATATAAAAAGATTAGATTAAAATATGCATAGCCTACCTCTATGATGGGATTCAAATAGAACATCGTAACGGCAACAGGAATAAAAAGAACACAAAAAGTATGATTCTGTAATACCCCAACATCCCCCCAAACTGCCAAACAAAGACGTCTATTCAAGCCTAGTGCGTCCCTATACCACGTATGTCAAACGATGACAGCTAAAGTCAATATTATCCATGTATGCCTGCTTTTTTTTTTTTTACAGCTGAATTTCAAATGCCAAAATCTGGTCTGGCTGCCATTGATGACTGGCCTGACTCCATCTAAATGGATTCAACAAATGAGACATTCATGTGACTTCTCTGGTCATTCTATTCATGGTCTATCCTACCCCCATTCCCCGCGCCACCACACAACCCCACCCCCATGCTTTTCCCCCTTTTCTTTTACAACAGCACTCTGTTTTCTCTTGTCTTTTTTGGCTCCCACTATCTAGCCTCATGAAACCGTCCTGACTTTGTCACAAAGGGGGACAGACAGACAGACAGATGTTATGAAGCTGTGAATCAAAGCTTATTAGCTGCCGATTGGGCCACCATCAACCAATTCGTCATTGGTATGATATTAGAACACAGGCACTATAAAATATGTTACCCAACCTATTGCTTATTGGCTATTAGCTACTGTAACCCTCTCCTAGCCTGGTTTGACCACCACACTTTATTTGGAAGTGTTCGCAGTTGTTTCCTCCTACTTTACCTAGACCTCTGACAAATTTGGAAACTATTGGACAGCGCTGAGCCAATCAGCGTTGCTGCAACTGTTTTAATCACCCCATCTAGCTCTACCACCATTTAGAAACAAGCTCGACTTCAACGTCATCTCACTAACCCCACCCTGATTGGACCGCGATGTAGGGTGGCTGTGACAACACTAATGTGAACAGGGTTTCCAGACTGTAATCTCTAGCTATCTCGAGCTATAGACCGTTCCTGCTCCTACAGTAAATACTTCTGCTGATTTTGAACTACGTTTTCTTAAATACTAAACATTGTACAGGCTCACAGCTTCTCTTCCCTCCTCTCTCCTTTGCCCTCTTTACCTAGCTGCACATTTCTTCATCTGTTCTCCACCTCTTCATCCCCTCTTCATCCCCTCTTCATCCCAAGCCCCCTGCCACTTCTCTCTCCAGACCAGTGCTATTCATCAGGCCAGCGTTAGATTGATCAGCCTCCAAAGGCAATGCAGACGTGGCATTTACCTCCACTGAATAGTGAGCAGTCTCTGTGTGTGTGTGTGTGTGTGAGTGTGTGTCTGAGTGTGAGTGAGCTTGTCTGACTGGCATCAGGGGAAAGTGAAGGGGTCATTTTGTTTTTTCTTTTTTTAAGTATTAATCGTTGTGGTAACGGCATGAGAGTGGCAGCGACAGGGCTGGTCTTGAGAGAGAGAGAGAGAGAGAGAGAGAGAGAGAGAGAGAGAGAGAGAGAGAGAGAGAGAGAGAGCTCAGCAGCATTGGGCTGAACCCAAGTACTCTTAGCACTTTTGTCTGTCTCACACACACACACAGACAAACACACACGCATGCATGCACACACACACACACACGCACACACACACGCACACACGCACACACACACACACACACACACACACACACAGAATGTCCTGTGTGTGTGCATAAAATCTATTTCTTAACGCACACATTGGCTGCCCACACACACACACACATACACACACACACACAAACACACCTATAGGGAAATAAGGTAATTTATCACTAATCACTATACCACCTAACTTAGTATTCATCTGGATTTCCTCTGATTAATAGCTTACCACAGGAACTTTTATCTCTCTCTATGTGGTGTGTGTATGTATGTGCGTGTGCTTCTGTGTGGTAACGGGTTTGTGTGTGTAAGAAAGTGCAATCTCTACAGCATTAGCAGAAACAAACCAGTGTAATTGGAGAGATTGGGGAGATTATGTAATATTCTGACTTTATATAATATAACACAACAAAATCTCACGCATATTATCTCTGTCTGTTTCTCTCTCTGTACTACTGTAATAGATGTCACTGCATATAAAGACAGACAGACCTCTAAAGAACGAAAGAACAATGTTAGACCCCGTTGAAATAGAAAGACAGGACAGAAAGTGAGGAGCTTGCGGACAGATGTCCGGACACGTCTGTGGTTTACGCTCAGTGAAATAACAAACATTTCTCTCCCTCTCCTCACCTCATTTATCCCTCTTGTTTTTCTTACTCGCTCGCTCATGGCATGGCTGTGCAGGGTCACGCAAGACATGCGTTAAACACACACAAACAGAGCGCTAGAGAGATAAAGGACAAGTCACAAAAAGAGGGGCTGTAGCTCGTGTTAGCCCCCAACAGCCTCAACACACGACAATTACTTGTATTTATTATGAATGTCATCACGTATGTCTGTTTCTGTTGTGTCTCTGAGCCAGTGATTGTGTTTTCTTATCAAACCAACCAACAACACAACATAAAACAACTGTGGCAGTAGAGTTCAAAATACATTTGCACCAGTTGCCCTGACAACAGAAAGAATGTGTGGCATTGTTTATATGCTGTATGGTATCATTGCTAAGCTCTGTGTGCAATTAATTCATTAATTAATATTAATAAAAAGAATATACATAAGTGACATAAACATAAGATATCACTGAAAAAAGTATGTTAAATAAGTGATGAAAAACCTATTTTTTTTAACAATGCCATGATTGTTGTTTAACACTTTTTTTTTTATTAACGTTATTCTCCACCCACCAGAATATGGGATGAGATGACAGGAGATGGGAAGAGATTAAGGAAAGGAGAGTTTGGGGAAAAAAAAGAAGGAGGAAGCTGACAGAGTGGAGGGGGGTAGAGGTGACAGGACGTGGGTGACAAAGAGAGAGGGGGGAGGAGGGGGGGGGGAGAGACGGACGATGCATGAATAATGTATCAAGCCTTCTGATGGACACATTATGGAAGAAAACATGAAGACAGAGAGAGAGAGAGAGAGAGCGAGAGAGAGAGAGAGAGAGAGAGAGAGAGAGAGAGAGAGAGAGAGAGAGAGAGAGAGAGAGAGAGAGACAGAGAGAGAGAGAGAGAGAGAGAGACAGAGAGAGAGAGAGAGAGAGAGAGAGAGAGAGAGAGAGAGAGAGAGGGGAGGAGAAAGCAGCAAGTCAAGGGTGGAGAGGCCACACACTGGAGTCCTTTGATCGTAACAAACCCTTCTCACCCTGACACCATCAGGCCATCTGCGGCCTGCGCACTGCAAGTGTGTGTGTGTGTGTGTGTGTGTGTGCGTGCACGTGTGTTTATGTGTGTGATTTAGACAGAGGCCACTATAAAAGGACTGTGACAAAAGACATTACTGTAAGGAAAGAGAGGAACAATGTACAGTACGTACAATTGCGTACTAACGTAAATTATCCTAAGGGCAGAAATGTCACATACTGTAATATGGGTTCCCTTTCTGCATGAGAGCTGATAAATGCATGTGAGATTATATCTATCTATTGTGTCTTTTCGTGTGTGTGTGTGCGATTCTTGTTTCATTTCGTGTCAAGTCAAAAGACGTGGTTGGTTTAGAGAGGATAATTAGGTGACCTATATATCTGAGTCTATAGGATTCTGCATATTTAAAACAGCACGTGTCTTTGCTTAATTTGTCAGCCCTCTGGTCAAATGTCACCATTAGCATTCTGGCCACTTATCGATGTCTGTCTGTGTGCGCGCGCGCCTGTGTGTGTGTGTGTGTGTGTGTGTTTGTGTGTGAAAAGGTGATGGATGCCCAATGCCAGACATTGACACAAAACACTTGTGTGCAAGTGTGCATTTATTGATGGCAATTATGAATGCAGTGGAGAGAAAGTACACTCACGCAGAACGATGCATCACACACACACACACACACACACACAGCAGTGTTACGTCTAAATATAAATGTGTTTCTCCATCCATTCAGTATAGGCTCTTCCCGCTGGTTTGTTCTGTTGTGACTTTCCTGTGTTCTTTTGGTCCCTTCCTGGTATAACCATCAGCTGTTTCCATTATCCCAGCAGCACTTTTCATCTTAAACCTGTGCATGTGTGTGTGTGTGTGTGTGTGTGTGCGTGCATGTGTGTGTATGCGTGTGTGTGTGTGCGTGCGTGTGTGTCAGCCGGGGCAGCGACCAGTATGCACCTTGTGGCCCCGTTGTGCTGTATTCATCGACCCTGCCTTGTCACTAGCAGTAGGAACGTCACCTCCCAAGCCTGTGACCGGCTGCCCCCGGAGACGAGCCATTACCGGCAAACCACGCTCTGCGCTGCTGTGCTAGGTCATGTGACCTCAACAACACATAACAAGGCATTGGTGTCTAGGTGTTTATTCTGTGAGAGAGCAGTTGGTTGGACATTATGTGGCACAAAAATATGTGCTCTGCAATATAAAGGTTATGCTAAACATTGAAGTGATGGTATAATGGAAATGTAGTGCTTTTTTTTGTCTACAGTAAAATGCATAACTAATACATACTTTAGGCTGGTAATATGCTACATGTGTCACTTCTAATTTGTAAAATGGAGCAGTTATCTTATTTATTTATTTATATATTTGCTTGGTTTTGAAAAGGAAAAGACATTTTTATTTTTTAGTATTGTGGCAAGGGAATCCTTAAGGATTAGTTTGAATAAAATACAGACAACCAGTCGGCTTCTGTAAAAACATCTAGCCTACAAACAGTAATTCTTTTGAGTTTTTCCTTTTTTTGTTTTGTTTCTGAAGTTATTTATAAAGATCACAGTGTGTGTTGGGGAAAATATCAGTGACCAGTGTCCCATGAAGTCTTAGGATTTCGGAGAAGACAGAGCCAGACGCTTTTTTGTTATCCCTGGATACTGGTTATGTACATAGGCAGGCCCCATGCTAGCAGTTGTTCGCAACACACAACACAGAGAGTAGCTTTAAATAACTATTCCTTCAGTCACACAACTGGGGCTAACATTTTGAGCTTTCCCTTGACCCAATTTTGGGCCATGCCCAATACTTTTAAAGAACGATATGTCCATTTAAAGTAGACTGATAGTGGCGTGTTAGCCCAGCAATGTCCCGCAGGTCATTAGGAACATTCCCTCCTGCACTAGCTTAGAAAATATGGCTGAGCTAACGTATTCTGAGGTTTTAGGGTGTTGGTACTAAGATAGGGAAAAGCTAACTCGCCCCTGTGGCCCTGTTTTGTTTGGTTTTCTTAGATGGCTAGCTTTGTTCTTTTGGCTCACGATGCTACGTAGCTACTCTCTGTGTTGTGTGTTGCGAACAACTGCTAGCATGGGGCCTGCCTATGTACATAAACAGTATCCAGGGATATACTGTACATCAGCTTTGCTAACAGGAAATAGAGCAAGATGGTTAGTCAACTACCAAACATCATCCTAGACAAAAAGTGAACATGATATTGTTTGTTGTTATGAGATCAACATACACAGTACATATTGTATTTGTGGAATCATTTTATAAGGCACCAGCTCCAAATGCTGTAGAAATTACCCACTTAATGGATTTATGTAATTTTTTTAAATCACAAAATATTGCATTAGACAGATCAAAGCTTTCAAATCAACAATATTGTACACTATATATTTTTAAAAAGGAAAGTGAGCAATCTCTTTGCTTGTGAAGAGGAAGATCTGGCAGTGCTCAGCAATTGCGTGCACCCACACACACACACACACATTCCCCTCCCCTGCTGGGTGTAGAGGAGAATCAATATGTCTTTGAATGGGGGTCAGAGGGGTTGTCTGTCCAGGGACAACTGACAGATTTGCTCTCTTTTGCTCTGCTAAGCCCCTGCCTGCTTCTAACACCCAATGACACACACATACACAGATGGAGACCCACATGCATGGAGGAAACACACACGCACACACACACACACACACACACAGAAAGATGCTAGACTTTCCAGGAGGGCAGAATTCCGAACATTTTGCCGCAGGGATGTGATATTAGGCGTTCCACATCGAAATGAACCCTGCTGCGTTCTTCACCGCTCTCTGGGAGTTTTTAGTGTGTTTGTGTGTGAGTGCGCGCGCGTGTGTGCATGTGCGTGTGTGTGTGTGTGTGTGTGTGTGTGTAAACCAGGATAGAGGACTGAAGTACAGGGCCTATAACTACACCCATGGTAAGTGTAAAATGCATCTTAAACTCACGCAAACATGCACGCACACACACAATCACGCAAGCACACACACAATCACGCACGCACGCACGCCCGCACACACACACACACACACACACACACACACACAGCAGATCATGCAGCGATGAGAGTGACCAACAAGATATAATTGATAACACTGGGTTAGTTTTGACTTGGCTCCACAGCCAGATGTACAGTATAAGAACACATGAAGATAGATGAAAACAAAGGAGGAAGAAGGCGATTCATCTGATCCTCCATAAACCAGCCCATCAAACAAATACAAATTCAGTAATCTCTTCCTTCTCCAATCTTCTTCACAAATTACATGATCCTGGCAGGTTACAATATGACAGCTAGACAAATTAGCACAGGGCTAAGTCAGTAAAGGTTCTTAAGGCATGCCTATTATTAACTCGGAACGGTCATTCTGAGATGACGGTTATTAGGCTGATCAAAGGTGCGGCCAATTGAAACATAACGTGATGTGGGATTACAGAATCTCATGAACGAAGAAGTTATCACACAGTGTGAAAGACAGAGAGAGAGAGAGAGAGAGAGAGACTGTATAGCATAATAAATCCTTGGGTGACTGTTGATGGTTGTAATTATCAAATGGGCCCGTTTTAAAAGCCAATTGATTGATGCCATTAGCTCACTGAGCTATTACTGATTGTTGCTTTAGCACATTAACCACACACGCGTGAGCGTGCACACGCACATGCATTCCTTGTACACAGGACATACACAGACTGGCACATACTGGCACCTTCAAGCATGCATGTTCGTATTGATAATTGAATTAACAACAACAAACACAGATAGGCCTTAGCCATTAGGGTAAAATGATGTTAGTGGTGATAATGGTTTTCTTTATCTTCCGGCCGTAAAATTAAACAATTAAAGGCAGGGTCAGTCATTCTCGAGAACGCTTGCTAACTTTGAGCTCAAATCAAAACAACATCGTCTCAGCATCTTCCCGTCCATTAGCACTACGTCACATAAGCAACGCTGTGCTGAATGTCTGACACATAGACCCCCAACAGTGCTTTCGAAAGTAAGAAGTAGATTTTCATTGGCTGTTAGCATTGTCACTCACGACGTCTGTAGCTGTAATTTAAGTGCAACGCTAGTGAGTAGCCTAGTTCATTTACTAATTTCAGTTATACTACATTGATTTTAAGCAATAAGTCGCCTACTTATCTAACAAAACAATACTTGAAAACAGCCAGAGTCGTGTTGATAAGTGTCTTAACTAACTCCTCTGTATACATTTAACGTCAGCCTTTGTCAATGAGTTAGATAGTTGTTGTTGTGCATGTCAATCAAAATACCTTTCCTGTCAAGTAGGCGGATATTGACGCAGTTAGCAATCGCTGTGTCCCGAAACTGCTCCGCAGTCCTCCACGGCGCCACCTCACGCATTGTGAAGCAAGGCATTGTACTACGGCTTTGTTGATAAGAGCAGAGCGGTGTTCCGCTTTGTTTATGTTCCTATTTATGGAACCAGGGCTGTGTACTGTAGATATATCAGATCATGTTTTCAACACGCACAAAGTACGCTAAGCTAGCGAAATGTGAGGAGATATTTGTTGAATTTGACAAAAAGTATTTTAGCTTACTTAACTTGCTAACAGCTGTAAGCAAATTGGTTGACATTTTTGATATATACTTTTGTATTTCATACAATAATTTAAATAAATGTACATAGTACATAAAGTATGTATACTATAGTCTAGGTACGTCCTATGCTGTAACTGAGTACATTTTATAAACTAGCTTTTATTACTGTAAGTCTTTAATGAAGAAATGTTTTAACATATTTTTAATGCTAAAACCTTGCAAAATAAATGCATACGTGTTGCATTTATTTTAGTAACAATTTCAGCCAATGGAAGAATAAAACAAAGACAGCCTTAACATCACACATTTGAAGTGGTTCTTGGCAGCGTGAGGAGGTTATTTTGGGGCCATGTCACTGGGTTGTCCAGCCTTTTATCTATTAGAGACCTTTTAACAGCTCCTGTCAGGTTTAGCTAACCTAACCTTGCCCGTCTGTAGCACTGTCACCGGTCTGCCCTTTGTGTCTAGACTAGGAAGAAGCGAGTGGAATAGAAGAGAGAGAGAGAGAGAGAGAGAGTGAGAGAGAGAGAAGAAATGGAAACAGAGAGAGCAGAGAGAGTACAACAAACAGGAGGAAGTGAGAGAAAATACATCTGTCCACCAATTGAAATACAGTATAGAAAAGGACACGTATAGAGAGTAAAAAACCGAATAAAGAATGAATGCAGAACTGAAAAGAGAAAAGAGAGAAGAGAGGGAACACCGATACAGCACTTGCTCTTGTTTTCCTCCACAACTTCCCACGTTTGCACTCAGATTGTTCTCTCGGCTCAGATCTCAACCCGAATCAATGCGGACTCTGTCGCGCCACTGAACAAGCTTCACAGAGGAGGGCAGAAGCACACTAAACTTTCCATTCACTAAATTCAGGAAGTGGGGCTTCTCCTCTGAATAATAATAAAAACAATTCAAAAAAGCCGAACTTCTTTTGTCTCGGGCACCTCTTGTATTGCATCTCAGAAGAGTTTATTGAAGGATGAAAGCGGTTACCATTTGCATTTGGAAATGTGTGAAGTCATTTGGCCCACCAACACATTTCACAGCTGTCCCTCTGATGAACTTGAGGACATCTCGGGCAACAAGCACACTCTAGAAACGTACTTCACTTGCACTGTTTACTAACCTGAAATGCCAGACGAATTGTTGTCACAAGTCCATCTGGGGAGCCGTACATTGGAACTGTTTGTGAATTGGCTGTACTTTAAAAAAAATACTTGGCAGTTGATTGGATGAAACATCTTGGTCGTTTTCGCTGTCAGCACCATGGTCGGCACACCTAAACCATGCCCGTATAGCAATAAACACGACGCTGATTGGAAAGTTCAGTTGCTACTCGGACACATTCAAAATGATTCCGAGGCTTTCTAGACTGATTCTCACATGTTTACATGAAAGCAGCATCAATGTCTTACTGTACCTTACTTACCTTATGTTTTATCTTAAAGTAAACCTTTTGTACAGACGGTTTTCAGTAAAATAATATTTAATATATAATATTTTTAAGTTTTTTTAAAATCTTTTTTTATGAAGTCCCAAAACATGGCAGTGATATTTAGTTTAGTCTATGTG